>JAJPUD010012651.1:0-48288 GCA_023553655.1 Myrmecobius fasciatus | reverse complement strand
TAACAAAAACCATATGATTATCTCAATAGATGCAGAAAAAGCCTTTGATAAAATCCAACACCCATTCCTATTAAAAACACTAGAGAGTATAGGAATAAATGGGCTCTTCCTTAAAATGATCAGTAGCATCTATTTAAAACCATCAGCAAGCATCATATGTAATGGAGACAAACTAAAACCATTCCCAATAAAATCAGGAGTGAAACAAGGCTGCCCACTGTCACCATTACTATTTAATATTGTATTAGAAATGTTAGCTTTGGCAATAAGAGAAGAAAAAGAGATAAAAGGAATCAGAGTAGGTAATGAAGAAACCAAATTATCACTCTTTGCAGATGACATGATGGTATTCTTAGAGAACCCTAGAGACTCAACTAAAAAGCTACTAGAAACAATTCACAACTTTAGCAAAGTGGCCGGATTCAAAATTAATCCACATAAATCATCAGCATTTTTATATATTACCAACAAAGTTCAGCAGCAAGAGATACAAAAAGAAATTCCATTTCAAATAACAGATGATAGGATAAAATATTTGGGAATCTATCTGCCAAGGAAAAGTCAGAAACCATACGAACTAAACTACAAAACACTTTCCACACAAATAAAATCAGACCTAATCAATTGGAAAAACATTAAGTGCTCATGGGTAGGCAGAGCGAACATAAAGAAATGACAATACTACCCAAACTAATCTACTTATTTAGTGCCATACCAATCAAACTCCCAAGAAATTATTTTACAGATCTAGAAAAAATAGTAGCAAAGTTCATTTGGAAGAACAAAAGGTCAAGGATTTCAAGGGCATTAATGAAAAAAAAAAGGCAGATGAAGGTGGCCTTGCTGTACCAGATCTAAAATTATATTATAAAGCAGTGGTCATCAAAACCGTTTGGTACTGGCTAAGGAATAGAGCAGTCAATCAGTGGTACAGGATAGGTTATCAGGACAATCTAGGCAATAACCTTAACAATCTAGTGTTTGATAAACCCAAAGACCCCAGTTTTTGGGATAAGTACTCACTATTTGGTAAAAACTGCTGGGAAAATTGAAAACTAGTGTGGAAGAAATTAGGGCTTGACCCATACCTAACACCACATACCAAAATAAGATCTAAATGGGTTAATGATCTGGATATAAAGAGTGATTTTGTAAACAAATTAGAGGAACGTAATATAGTTTACTTCTCAAACCTGTGGAGAAGGAATAAATGTATGTCCAAAGAAGATCTGGAACTCCTAATTGAACACCAGATGGATAATTTTGATTATATTAAGTTAAAAAGTTTCTGTACAAATAAAACTAATGCAGACAAGATTAGGAGGGGAGCATCAAATTGGGAAATCATCTTTACATTTAATGGTTCTGATAAAGGCCTCATTTCTAAAATATATAGAGAATTGTCTCATATATATAAGAATTCAAGCCACTCTTCAATGGATAAGTGGTCAAGGGATATGAACAGACAATTTTCAGATGATGAAATTAAAACCATCTGTAGTCATATGAAAAGTTGCTCCAAATCACTATTGATCAGAGAATTGCAAATTAAGACAACCCTGAGGTACCACTACACCCCTGTCAGATTGGCTAAAATGACAGGAAAAGATAACGATGAATGTTGGAGGGGATGTGGGAAAACTGGGACACTAATACATTGTTGGTAGAACTGTGAACAGATCCAACCATTCTGGAGAGCAATTTGGAGCTATGCTCAAAAAATTATCAAACTGTGCATACCCTTTGACCCAGCAGTGTTTCTACTGGGCCTATATCCCAAAGAGATCTTAGAAGAGGGAAAGGGCCCCACATGTGCAAGAATGTTTGTGGCAGCCCTTTTTGTAGTAGCTAGAAATTGGAAACTGAAGGGATGCCCATCAATTGGAGAGTGGCTGAATAAATTATGTTCTATGAATGTTATGGAATATTATTGTTCTGTAAGAAATGACCAGCAGGACGATTTCAGAGAGGCCTGGAGAGACTTGCATGAACTGATGCTGAGTGAAACGAGCAGAACCAGGAGATCATCACACACAGCAACAAAAGTATTACATGATGATCAATTCTGATGGACATTCTGCAACAAAGAATTGTCTCAAACCAGTTCCAGTTGTTCACTGAAGAAAACCCTATACACCCAGAGAGAGGGATATGAAATATGGACCACAACATGACATATTCATGATCTCTATTGATATTTGCTTGCATTGTGTTGCCTTTCTCTGATTTTTTTTCTTGTTGATAGGATTTTTCTTGCATAACTTGTCAAGTAATTCAACATTATTAACATGTCATGGACTTCCTGCCATTTAGGGGAGGGGAGGAGACTGGGGGTAAAATTTGTAATGGAAAGCTTTGTAAAGATCAGTGCTGGGGAACTATCCATACATATGTTATACAAATAAAAAGCTTTAATAAAAAAAAAAGATTCCCTCTGGTCATACTTATCAGCTGATATGCTTAGATGTAATTCATGTGTCAGTTAGGTCCTAGCTTAAGTTATACGTACAATCTGGGATGGGAGGAGGTGATTCTTTGAGAAATTCCCTTTGTGTCATGGCCATTACCAAGTGCTCCCCTAGGAACATAAGAATTTGGCTTATGGGCCTTAACCTCTTTATAGGTACTCAAATTTACAAAGGCATAAAATGTAAGAAATGTTTTATTTAAACTTACAGAAAGCAAAAATAAATCAGCTTATACTGAAAACCATTGATAGTCAAGAAACCTCTATCCCTCTTCAAAAGATAAAAAAAGATGTTGGGTTCCACCTTTTCTTAGAATTTAAGTCTAAATTATCATTGGAGAGATATTTAGACTACCTCTCATTAAAGACAATTTCTTGCTATACTCACCCTTCTTTCCACTCAGGCCTATACCAGTAGTATAGTTTATAGGGCTTTCTCTAGATCTAGGTAAGGGTAGACATCTCAGTTTGCCTCTCACCTTCTTTCTCCAAAGTTTTGTCTGTCTTTATGTTTCTGTTTATTATCAAATTTATTTTTTTACAATCTAAATATTTTGCTTTATTTTTTCCAATTACAAGTAAACTTTTAAACTTTTTTTAAAAAAATTTGAGTTCCAAATTCTTCTTTATCTCACTCTTCTCCATCCTCATTGAGAAGTCACATAGTTTAATATAGTTTATACGCATGGAGTAATGAAAAAAATATTTTTATATTAGTTATGTTGTAAAAGAAAATGCATTCACATACCCCATTCCATCACCCATCAGAAAAGGAAGGGAAATAAAGAACGTAAGAAATGATTCAATTTGAATTCAAACTCCATCAGTTCTTTCTCTGGAAGTAGATGACATTTTTCATCATAAGTCCATCAGATCCTTGTAGTACTGAAAATAGCTAACTTCTTCACAGCTGATCATCATATAATATTGTTGTTACTGTATACAATGTTCTCCTAGATCTGTTTACTTCACTTTGAATCAATTCATGAAAGTCTTACCAGGTTTTCTGAAAGCATCCTGCTTGTTATAGCATTTTAGAATCTCATCACAATCACATATTGTACATTTAGGTTCTTTTCCTTTTTTTTTTAATTTTGTGGGATGCAGACCTAGAATTGGCATTGCAGAGTTTTATAGTCCTTTGGACATAATTCCAAACTGATTTCTAGAATGGCTGGATCAGTTCACAATTCCACTGACAATGCTTTAGTGTCCCAATTTCCCCTCCAAGATTTGTCATTTTTCTTTTCTGTTATATTAGTCAAGGAGTGAAGTGGTACCTCAGAATTGGTTTAATTTGCATTTCTCTAATTGATAGTCATTTAGAACATATTTTAATATAGGTAGCTTTTTATTTATTTATATTTATATGTTTATTTACATCTAAAACCTCTCTGTTCATATCCTTTACAATCTATCAATTGGAGAATGACTCATATTGTTGTAACTTTGACTCACTTTGCTGCCTAGGAATGGGGAGAGGTGAGAGGGAGGGAGATACCTTTGACAAATAAGACCTTTATTAGAGGAACTTACTTTAAATCTAATCCACTCCCTCACATGAATTTCTACTTCACTTCTAATCTTGCTGCATTGATTTTGTTTGTGCCAAACCTTTTTAGTTTAACGTAATCAAAATTATCCATTAATAAAATTTTTACCAGCAACTTATTTCAAATTTGTGAGTCTTACATTCAAGGCCAATTACATTTTCATATCAATTTACCCTTCCAGTCTTATTTTATACTCTAATAAGATTAGGCTGTTTGCACTTGCTTGTGAATTCTAACTGCTACCTCAGTGTCATCTTCCCATTTTTTTGTATTTCTATAATGACTTCCACATTCTCTAAAGTTTTGCTAAATTCCTACCCATCCTTCAAAGTTGAACTGAAATGTTACCCATCCAGAAACATTTTTTCCCATTCCCTAAGAATTAATGACTTCTTTCCCTTTTATATTATCATCAACATTAGGCCTCACACAGAACTTTTTCACAGCTCTCATTTCCTTGTCAGGAAGCTGGGTTTTAATTTTTTTAAATAATAGTTTTTTTTATTTTTCCAAATACAGGAAGAGATGGTTTTCAACATTCACCTTTGCAAAACCTTATGTCCCCAATTTTTCTCACTCTAAGCAATCCATTATAGGTTAAACATATCTAATATTTCTAAGCATATTTCCATATTCAACATACTGCACAAGAAAAATCACATGAAAAGGAGAAAAAAACATGAAAAAGAAAAAAAATCAAGCAAACAAACCACACTACTACCAAAATGGGTGAAAATAATGTGCTTTGATACACATTCAGTCTTGATAGTTCTCTATCTTTCCATCTCAAATCTATTGCAATTGCCTTGAATCACCTCGTTGTTGAAAAAAGCCAAGTCTATCACTGTTGATCATTATATAATGCTGTTGCTGTGTACAATATTTTCTTGGTTCTACTTACTTTGCTTACCTGATACCAAATAAATAATGTTCATATAAGCCTTTCCAAGTTTTCTGAAATCAGCCTGCTTGCCATTTCTTATGGAACAATAAATTCTGTTCCATTCACATACCATAATTTATTCAGCCATTCCCCAATTGAGAGGCAAACACTCAATTTCTACTACAAAAGAATTTGCCACTACAAAAAGGGCTGCTACAAACATTTTTGTACATATGTATCCTTTTTCCTTTTTTAAATGATCTCTTTGGAATACAGCCTGAAAAGAGACACTGCTAAATTGCAGAGTATGAACAGTTTTATATCCCTTTGGGCATAATTCTAAATTGTTCTGCAGAATGGTTGGATCAGTTCATGACTCCACCAACAATGCATTAGTGTCCCAGCTTTCCCACATCCCCTCCAACATTCATCATTAGCTTTTCCTGCCATTTTTTTTTGCCAATCTGAGAGGCATGAAGTGCCTTTTAAAGGCTTGTTTTAATTTGTTTTCTTACTGTGCACTTTTTAAATCAATAGTGATTCAGAGCATTTTTTCATATGATTAGAAATGGCTTTGATTTTTCATCTGAAAATTGCCTATTCATGTCATTTGACCCATTATCAATTGATGAATGACTTGTATGTTCATAAATTTAGATCAATTTTCTATATATTTTAGAAATGAAGCCTCTATCAAAAAGATTAGATGTAAAAATTTTCCCCAGCTTTCTGCTTCCATTTTAATCTTGGCTACATTGGCTTTCTCTGTATAAAACCCTTGTAATTTAATATAATCAAAATTATCCATTTTGCATTTCATAATGTACTCTTCCCTTCCAATAGATCTGAGAGGTAGACTATTTTCTTGTTCTCCTAGTTTGGGTCAATCCTATTTTCCAGTTTTCCTGGCAATTTTTGTCAAATAGTGAGTTCTTATACAGAAGCTGGAGTCGTTGGATTTATCAAACACTAGATTAGTATAGTCATTGACTATTGTGTTTTGTGAACTTAACCTATTCTACTGATCCACTACTCTATTTCTTAGCCAGTACCAAGTGGTTTTGATGATTGCTGCTTTATAATAGAGTTTTAGATCTGATATAACTAGGTCACTTTCATTTGCATTGTTTTCATTAATTCTCTTGAAATTCTTGACTTTTTTTCTTCCACATGAATTTTGTTATTATTTTTTCCAGCTCTGTAAGGCAATTTCTTGGCAGTTTGATTGGTATAGCACTGAATAAGTAGATTAATTTGCATAGAGCTATAATTTTTATTATATTAGCTTAGCCTACCCATGAGCACTTGATATTCTTCCAATTTATCAGTTCTAACTTTATTTGTATGAGAAGTATTTTGTAATTGTGTTCATATAATTCCTGACTGTTTTAACACATAGAATCTCAAATATTTTATATTATCTACAATTATTTCAAATGAAATTTCTTTTTCTATCTCTTCCTGCTGAACTTTGTTGGTAATATATAGAAATGCCTATGATTTATGTGCATTTATTTTATATCCTGCAACTTTGCTAAAGTTGTTCATTGTTTTAGGTAGTTTTTAGCTGATTCTCTAAATATACCCTACATCATCTGCAAAGAGTAATAATTTTACTCTTTTACTCATTACCTAAATTAATTCCTTTGATTTTTTTCTTCTCTTAATGCTAAAGTTCACATTCTAGTGCAATATTGAATAGTAGTGGTGATAATAGACAACTTTGTTTCATCCTAATCTTATTTGGAATGTTTCTAGTTTATCCACATTACATATAATGTTTGTTGATGGTTTTATATAGATGCTACTGATCATTTTAAGGAAAAGTCCATTTATTCCTCTGCTCTCTAGTGTTTTTAATAGGAATGGGTATTGGATTTTGTCAAATGCTATTTCTGCATCTATTGATGTAACCATATGATTTCTGTAAGTTTGGTTATTGATATAATCAATTATGCTTATAGTTTTCCTTATAATGAACCAACCCTGTATTCTTGATATAAATCCTACTTTGTCATAGTGTATTATTCTGGTGATAAGTTACTGCAATCTCTTTTCTAATATTTTATTTAAGATTTTTGCATCAATATTCAATAGGGAAATTGTTCTATAATATTTTTTCTCTGTTAGAGCCTTTCCTGGTTTAGGTATCAGCACCATATCTGGGTCATAAAAAGAATTTGGTTAAACTTTTTCCTCTATTCTCCCAAATATCTTATATAGTATTAGAATTAATTGTTCTTAAAATGTTTGGTAGAATTCACTTGTAAATCCATCTGGGCTGGGAGGGTTTTTCTTGGGGAGTTCATTAATGACTTGTTCAATTCTTTTTTCTAAAATGGGACTACTTAAGTAATTATTTTCTCCTCTGTTATTTCACTTAGATGATCAGATTTATTGGCATACAATTGGTAAAATAGTACCTAATTATTGCTTTCATTTCCTCTTCATTGATAGTAAGTTGACCTTTTTCATTTTTGGTACTAATAATTTGGTTTCCTTCTTACCTTTTTTTAATCAAATTATCCAATAGTTTATCTATTTTATTGTTTTTTTTTCCATAAAGTGAATTCTTAGTTTTGCTTATTAGTTAAATAGTTTTTTTTTACTTTCAATTTTATTAATCTCTTTTTATTTTCACATTTTTAAATTTGGTATTTAATTGGGAGGCTTCAATTTGTTTTTTTTCTAGGTTTTTTATTTGCATATCCAATTCACTGATCTTCTCTTTTTCTCTTATTGATGTAAACATGTAGTGATATAAAATTTCCCCTAAGAACTGCTTTGACTGTATCCCATAAGTTTTGATATATTATCTCATTATCCTTATATTCTTGGATGAAATTAGCAATTGTTACTATGATTTGTTTAATTTCCAACTGGCTTATAGGCTATCTTTCCCTAGCCTTTTATTGAATGTAATTTTTATTGCAGCATGATCTGAAAAGGATGCATTTACTATTTCTGTCTTTTTGCCTTTGATTTTGAGGTTTTTATGCCATAATGCTTGGTTAATTTTTTGTGTAGGTGCCACATACCACCGAGAAAAGGGTATATTCCTTTCTATCCCCAGTTCTGATAGAAGTTGATATACTTTGCTAATATAGTTTTGGTGTCTATTCTTGCAATTTATGTAAAAATTCCTCTAAAAATTTGGATGTTATTCCACTTGGCACATACATGTTTAGTACTGATACTACTTAATTATCTATGGTATCCTCTAGCAATATGCAGTTTCTTTCCTTATATCTTTTAATTAGATCTATGTTTGCTTTTGCTTTATTTGAGATCAGAATCACCACTACTGCTTTTTTAAAAAGCTTTTTATTTTCAAAACATATGCATAGATAATTTTTTAACATTAACATTGACCCTTGGATAGCTTTGTGTTTCAGATTTTCCTATTCTTCTCCCCATCCCCTCCCCTAGATGCCAAGCAATCCAATATATATTATACATGTTGAAATATATCTTAATTCACACATATGCAAACATTTATACAATTCTCTTGCTGCACAAGAAAAATCAGATCAAAAAGGAAAGATAATGAGTAAGAAAACAAAATGCAAGCTAACAACATCAAATAAAGTTAGAATGTTATGTTGTGATCCATATTCAGTTGCCTCAGTTCTTTCTCTGGGTATAGATGGCTATCTTCATCACAGGATCATTGGAGCTGGCATGCTTTTTTTATTTTTTAACTTCAGCTGAAGCACAATAGATTCTGCTCCAGCCTTTTACTTTTGCTCTGTATTTATCTTTCTGCTTCAAATGTGTTTCTTGTAAATCACATATTGTAGGATCCTGTCTTTTAATCCACTCTGATATCTACTATTTTATAGGAGAATTCATCCCATTCACATTCAAATTACTAATTGTATTTCCCATCATTCTGTTTTCTTAAGTTTTATTTTTCTCTCTTTCACCTTTTCCCTCCTCATGACTGTTTTGCTTCTAACTACCATATCACTCAATGTGTCTTCCCTTTTCTCATCTTTTCCTAATACTACTACTGCCCCCCCTTCTATCATCTTTCCCTTTTCCTTTCCAATTTCTCCAACTTCCCTATAAAGTGAGATAAATGTGTAAGCCAAACTAAATATGTATGTTATTCCTTCTTTGAGCTAAATCTGATAAGACTACGACAATGCTTATCCATTCCCTTCTTTTCCTCACTTATAATATGTCTTTTGTGCCTCTTCATGTGGCATAATTTATCCTATTTTACCTCCTCTTTTCTCCCAGTAAAATGCCTTTTCTACCACTAAAATCAACTTATACCTACACCCTCTAAGAATACCCTTTCTAACTGTCTTGAAAAAGATACATTTCTCAAGAGTTACATGTATCATCTTCCTATTTAAGGTTGTTACACATTTTCACCTTTTTTTTCCCTTTCCTTTTTAACTTCTTGTGCTTCTCTTCAGTTTTGTACTTGAAGATCAAATTTTCTGTTCTGCTCTAATGTTTTCATCAAAAGTGACCGAAAAATCCTTTATTTCATTGAATATTCATCTTTCCCCCTAAAAGATAAAGCTTAGTTTTGCTGGTTACAATCCAAGCTCCTTTGCCTTCTAGCATATCATATTCCAGGCCCTTCAATTATTTAAAGTGGGAGGTGCTAGGTTGTTTCTTTCGGGATGCTTGAATTGTTTTCTTGATTTAATAATTCTGGAAGGTAGCTACAAAGTTCATTGGAGTTTTAATTTTTTGGTCTCTTTCAGGAGGTGATTGGTGGATTGTTTCAATGACTATTTTATTCTCTGGTTCTAGGATATCACGGCAGTTATTCTTTAGGATTTCTTGAAAAATGTCCAGACTCTTTTTTTTTAAATAATAGCTTTTTATTTTTCAAAATACATCCAATGATAGTTTTCAACTTTCACCCTTGCAAAATCTTGTGCTCCTAATTTTTCTCTCTCCTTCCTCACCATCCTTTCCTAGACAGCAAGTAATCCAATGTAAGTTAAACATGTACAAATCTTGTAAGTATATTTTCACATTCATCATGCTGCACAAGAAAAATCATATCCAAAAGGGAAAAAAGAGACAAAGAAAAGTAAACAAACAACACCAAAAAAGATGAAAATTCTATATTATAATCCACATTCATCCCCATAGTCCTCTCTCTGGATGCAGATGACTCTCACCATGTCTATTGGATTTGACCTGAATCACTTCACTGTTTTTCATCATGACTTTCAGGTAGCCCAGTAATTCTTAGATTATCTCTCATGGATCAATTTTACAGGTCAGTTATTTTCCAATTATACATTTTCTTCTATTTTTTCATTTTTAAAAAATTTTGTTTGATTCTTGATGTCTTATTGAATCATTGACTTCCATTTGTCCAATTCTAATTTTTAGTAAATTATTTTCTTCAGTTAGCTTTTTTGCCTTTTTTGCATTTGGGCAATTATGTTTTTAAAGGAGTTATTTTGTTCAGTGAATTTCTCCCCCCCCCCCCAATTTGCCAATTCTATTTTTAAGGAGTTGTTCTCTTTTTCCATTTTGCCAAATTTATTGTTTAAAGAATTGTTTACTTCTGCAAATTTTTGTGTTCCTTCTCAACTGTTGGCTCTTTTCCCCATCTTTCTTACTTCTCCTATGTAGCGCTCATTTCTTTTCCCCAGTTTTCTTTGATCTCTCTTTTAAGATCCTCTTTTTTTGAACTCTTTCAACAGAGCCTTTTGAGCTAGAGACCAGTTCATATTCCCTTTTGAGGTTTCATTTGAAGGCATTTTGCCTTGCCTTTTCAGAGTTCATGTTCTCATCTTCCTTTCTCCATAATGGGTCAGGGATTCTTTTGCTTTTTTACTCATTTTTAAAAGTTAAACTCTGCTACTAGAGCACAGGGGAAACTGTCCCAACCTCTTTTGCAGGGTGTCAGGGGCCTCTTACTGCCTGCCCTGGGCTGGGGCTGATGGTATTGCAGATTTTCCTAGTGTACAGGGTGAGTCTGGCCAAGTCTTGGCTGTTATGCTGGGGTTCAGAGGCTCACAATTTGCTTTTGTAGTTGCATTGTAGTCACATCTGGTCTGCTGATCCACTAGCCTTCTAAACCAAGACAGAGTAACCAACACCACTGTATTTTGGTTAAGAGACTTCTGCTAGATTTCCTGGATCAGGCTTCCCCCTGCGTTGGGCCTCTTTGCTCCCAGCCTTTCCATGCTGCCTGTTCCAGCCCATGCCCAATGAGACAGACTTTTCCTGAAGTCCTTCCAAGATATTTTAAGCTGGAAAATTATTACACTTCAAATGTATTTGGGTTCTGTCACTCCAAAATCTGATCAGAAGCTTGATCTAGTGTTGATTCTGAGGGAAGCTCCAGCAATGTCCTGTCTATTCTCTGCCATCTTGGATCTGTCCCCAGTCTTCATATTTTGGGGGTAAGTCTTTAGTTAGTCCTAAAATTGGCTGGATGTAATTGAGTAGCTAGATGGTCAATAGATAGAGTATTGGATCTACAGACAGGAAGATCTGAACTTAAATCTGTCCTCAGGCACTTTCTAGCTATGTAACTCAGTTTGCCTCGATTTCTTTATCTGTAAAATGAGCTGGAGAAAGAAATGGCAAATTACTTCCAATATCTTTGCAAAGTAAACCCCCAGAAGGGGTCATGAAGAATTGAATATGATTGAAAACAATTAAAAATTAGACAACAATGATTGCTTAGAATATTTAATTAGAAAAAAAGAATTTATTGGGAAGCTCAAGCAACCCATAAAATGTTAAGGAGAAATACTGACTCTGAACAAAACAACATATCCCCCCCCCTTTCTTTTCATGCTACTCTTGGTTTTCTTAATTTCAGTTGAAATCTGTTCCTTTGTCAAAGGTACAGGACTTTAAAAGGCCCCTAGGTGCTTTACCTTCAAATTAGTAACATTTTAGTAATCAGAGTAAGCAGATGGGTTTGAGAAAGAGGAGTAGGGTGGGGAATGAAATGAAACAAGAAATACAAGAAACATTATTTTTGAAAATAGAGGTCATCTTTGAATTTTATAAAGTGTATTCAATTGAGTGCTATATTATGAAGATAGAACAGACAGATGCTCTGAGGGTATGGCAACAGATTTCTCCAACTAAGGATATTAATTCAAATGGAATTTTCAAATTTAATACATTATCGGGAACAGAAATGAATATGTTCTGAATTTTATAGTTGTCATTAACCTACAGGATAAAGTACCTGAAAGCTAAATATAAATTTAGTCTCACTAAAATAAATGATCACGTGTATTTGTTTAGGAGGTCTTTATCTAGTGTCTAATTTCCTCCCCTTAGTTCTCTTCTTTCCTTGATTCCTGATATCTGATTTTATGAACACTAATAACATTGTGATTTGAAAGCAAAAAAAAGAGAAATTGCAAAGAACTTATTTATTACTCCTCTAATGTTGCCTCATTGTGGTGCTGGAGCTCTTTAAGGTTTTATGAACAGAAGTCAAGTGGGTTCTATCATTTTATCTTTCTCAGTTTGTCTCCTCAACCTTCATGTGAAGTTTAGCTCTAGGAAGGAGAAGAAGGAGGAAGTAACTCCATATATACTCATGAATAAGATGTTATGCAAATAGTGAAATGCCAGGGTGAAATGGAGATACTTCCTCTCTCCTGATTCAATTGCTGAGTTCACTTTTCTTATTTCATGACAGGCCAACTATATAGTTAAATGAGGTCAGAAGTTCCTACCAATAACAATCCAGCAATAACTCAGAAAAACACTAGCCTTGGGAAGCTTCTGTCTTCTTCTAAATTGCTTAGATATTGAGCCTGTATCCTCATGTGGGAGAAGAAGCCACAGATACCAGAGACATACTTTCTGTTTCCATCAAAACACTCATTCTCCAGGAACTGTGAGTTAAAGATCAAGTGAGAACTCTATTGGGAAATTCAAACCTATTTTCCTGCTCACTTGAAATGCCCATGGGGACTAAAGAAACTCACATTGTTAAATTTCTAGAATTTCTCAGTTTGATTCAATTCCATATTTTGTGAACTACTGGGTTCTGGAAGAAGCAATGTTTATGAAGATACTTGGTAGAAGTTTCAGTATTCAATGCTTTTATATGATTATGGCAGTAAGCCACTAAGTGGTGTTGGGTCTGAAGTCCAGAATAATTAATAATAACAATGATAATAATATCTAACATTTATGTAGTTTACTAAATGGTTTACATTTATTATCTCATTTAATTTTTACAACTCTGGGGTAGGTGTTGTTATTATACTGATTTTACAGATAGAGGCAAATAGAGGTTATTTAACTTAGGCATAATGACAGAAATAGTAAGTGTCTTAGACTGGATTTGACCTTAGGTCTTTTTTACTCTATGGCTAGTGCCTTAACCACCATACTACCTTTCTCTCACCCACATAATAAACACTTGAATCAAATATAATCCATTGTTTAAAAAAGACATTTAAAAACATAATCTTTATGTATGGTAGTCATCTTTAAAAACTACCTACCAAATGTTAAAAGAGTAATTTCATTTTTATAGTAGAAAAGTACCAAAGTTGGTATCAAGAAACCTTTGTTAAAATCAAACTCCTGTATTTCCAATATATGACTGTGAGAAAGTCACTTTTTTCCTACCTTATCTGCATAACTGGGTCATTATTACTTGGACTATGTATTCAACAATTTGTTGTGAGCAAAAACTTTTATAAACCTTAAAATATTAAATAAATTTGAATTATATCACTACCACCAACAGCATCATTAATAATAATAATAATGCAACCTCCCCATAGGTTGTAATGAATGCAATAACTATTTGACCTTCCAAATAGTGATTTACTTCTTTGTTTTGGGGGAGTAATGAATATGTCCAATATGTGGAAGAAAGAAACATGCTCCTCCCATGCATTTTTCTTTCCAGAATCTCCTAGTGAACAGATGGTCAAGTCTATTTAAATAAACAAATGAAAAAGATAGACTGGTTAATTTCCCACATTTACTTTTAAGATTGTCAAAGATTAAATGAATAGGTGAATAAACCAGGTTTTTATACAAGGAACTCTGAGCATTGTGTTAGGCAGTTTCCCCAAGAAATCTATTTATTGAATTACCAAGAAATGAAATAGAGCAAATCAGTTAATATTGAGTTTCCAGCACCTTGTGTGTAGTGAAAGTGAGTAGGGAAAGCAGAGAGAGATATATTCCCCATGAGAATTAGAAGTTATTGAAGTAGCATCAACTTTCAATTTGTCTAATTGAAGATTTTTTTGTGTGTTAAAAAGATAGTAATATGTATATATTATTCCTTCTTTGAGTCTATTGTAATGAGAGGAAGATTTGAGTATTGTCAACAACCCCTCTTATCTTCCCCTCCACTATAAAAGCTCCTTTGTATTTCTTTTATGTAAGAATTTACCTCTCTTTTTCTTCTTCTAGTGCATTCCTCTTTTTCACCCCCTAATCTTATTTTTTGTTTATCATCCCATCATAGAGAATCCATACCATTTCCTCTGTAGTAGATATATCCTCCTAACTGTCCTAATACTGTGAAAGTTCTTGGGAATTAAGAGTTTTCATAAAGGAACATAAAACGTTTAGCCTTATTGAATCTCTTATAATATTTCTTTCCTGTTTACCTTTTTATACTTTTACTGAGGTTTTAATTTAAAAGTCAATTTTATATTCACCTCCAGTATTAGAACACTTGAAAATACTCTATTTCACTAAAAATTTACTTTTCCCCTGATGGATTATGCTCAGTTTTGCTAGATAGATGGTTAAGGGTTGTAATCCTAGCTCCTTTGCTTTCTGGAATGTCATATTCTAAGTCCTCTGATCCTTTAATGTAAGAGCTGTTAAATCCTGTGTATTGCTGATTGGCTCCATGATGTTTTAATTATTTCTCTTTAGATGTGATATTTTTTCCCCTTGATCTGGGAGCTTTGGAATCTGACTATAATAATCCTGGGAGTTTTCACTTTCAGATGTTTTTCAGAAGATGATGGATAGATTCTCCCAATTTCTACTTTACCTTTTGGGTCTAGGATATCCACACAATATCCACACAATTTTCCTTGATAATTTCTTGAAATATGATGTGCAGTTCCCCCTTTTTTTTAAATCATGGCTTTTTGGTAGTCCAATAATTCTTAAACTATCTCTCCTGCATCTATTTTCTACGTCAATTATTTTTTCTAATGAGATATTTTATATTTTAATTTTTCATTCTTTTGCTTTTGTTTTATTGTTTCTTGATGTCTCATGGAGTCATTAGCTTCCAATTTCTCAATTTGTATTTTTAAGGAATAATTTTCTTCACTTAGTTAGATTTCTTTTTTCATTTCTTTCTTTTTTTCTCTTCTCTTTTAGTTTGCTCACTTCTACAGTATTTTGTGACTTTTAAAGTTAGATTCTGCTCTTGATATGGAAGGGTCACTGTCCCAAGTTTCTTGTGCTGGAGACCCAAGACCTGGCTGTTGATGTGCTATATTTGCTGTGCCAAGACCACCAGACCTATGCTAGGACTTGGGTTTGCTAGGGTACAGCATGCTACTTGCTTAGAAAAACATTGTCTGTACTGGACTGCTCTTCCCTTTTATCTGAGTGAAACAAACTTGAGCTGGAAAATTGTTTTACCCAATTTTTTTTATTGATTCTGCCACTATAGAATTCATTTTGAGAGATTTTACAGTTGTTTGGAGATGTTTGAAAGAGTTTCAGGAAACTTTTTGTCTTACCCCACCATCTTGTTTCTATTCCTTTAAAGGACTTTTCTTGCAATGACCCTCTAAGTTAAGCAGTGCCATAGTCAAAAAATATTATCTTAGTTCCTCATTTTATGCATGTTAAGGCAGAAGAGAATTTTGTGTGACAAATATGATTATTGTCAGTGATCTTTGAAAAATTGTGGAGAATAAGCAAAAAGTCACAGAACACCATTTGGACAGCTAATCTACATTTATAGAAGGAAAGAAGGAGTGAGAAAGAAGTGGGAAGGAAGGGGAAGGAAAGGAGAAAAAAAAGGAAAGTGAAAAAGTTGTCACATTAAAGACTGGTGAATTTTATTTAAATTCCTGTCCAATTGGAGATCATTTTAAAAGGATAGTTTGTGACCATTTAGAAATGGAAGGATTGACGATTAAGGACATGGTTCTAGTAAATTCTTTCATTTCCTTTATTTTTAAATTGGTATTACTGATAGATCATAAAATTGATATACCTGTAATATACCTAAATGTCAGCAATACATTTAACAAAATATCTCTTAGTATTCTAGGGATATGGAGAAAATAAGATCAACTAATAGGAGGTAGATAGATCTGGAGCTGAATGAATGATAGATTCAGAATCTGAACAATTGTCTTGATTTTAGCTCAGAAGGAGGACTTTAATGGAGAATTCTAGGCATCTGCCCTTTGCATCATTTGGCATTTAATTAATGGTGTGAAACAAGGTAGTATACTTATCAAGTTTGCAGGTTGCAAAAAAGCTTAGAAGGATAGCTAATATGCAGGAGGAAAGAGTTATATCCTATAAAGATGTCAAGTCTAAAATGATGGACTGAATCTAATAATACTAAGTGAAATGAATGAATACTTACAAAAATATAGATTGCCCAGATTAACAGAGGAGAAAATAAATAACTTAAATATTCCCATCTTAAAAAAAAGAAATTGAATGAACTATTAATCAACTTCCTTAGAAAAAATCTACAGGACAAGGTGTATTAACAAATGAATTCTACCAAATATTTAAAGAACAATTAATTCCAATACTATGCAAACTATTTGGAAGAATAGGGAAAGAAGGAGTCCTACCAAATACAGTTTATGACAGAAATATGGTGCTGATACCTAAACCAGATAGAGTCAAAATAAAGAAAGAAAATTATTGACTGATTTCCATTATGAATATAAATATAAATATCTTAAGTAAAATATTAGCAAAGAGACTACAGCAAGTTATCACCAGGGTATTACACCATCACCAAGTGGGATTTAGAACAGGAATATAAGGCTGCTTCATTAGGAAAACTATTAACATAATTGACTATATCAATAAGGAAACTAACAAATCATATGATTATCTCATTAGATTCAGAAAAAGCATTTAACAAAATCCAACACCCATTCCTATTAAAAAAAAAATTAGAGAACAGAGGAATAAATCAAGTTTTCCTTAAAATGATCAGTAGCTTCTATCTCAATCCATCAGCATTATATGTAATGTGGATAAACTAGGAGCATTCACAATAAGATCAGGGGTGAAACAAGGTTGCCCACTATTACCATTACTATTCAATATTATATTAGAAATTTTAGTATTAGCAATAAGAGAAGAAAAAGTAATAAAAGTAGGTAATAAAGAAACTAAATTATCACTCTTTGCAGATGATATATTGGTATACTTAGAGAATACTGGAGAATCAACTAAAAAACTACTAGAAATAATTCATAACTTTAGCAAAATTGCAGGACACAAAATAAATCCACATAAATCATCAGCATATTTTTTGTTACCAATAAAGTCCAGCAGCAATAGATACAAAGAGAAATTCCATTTAAAATAACTGTAGATGATATAAAATATTTGGGAGTTTACCAGGACAAAGTCAGAAAATATATGAACACAATTACAAAATACTTTCCACACTATGCTCAGAAAGTTATCAAACTGTGCATACCCTTTGACCCAGCCGTGTTTCTATTGGGCTTATATCCCAAAGATGTCTTAAGGGAAGGAAAGGGACCCACATATGCAAAAATGTTTGTGGCAGCCCTTTTTGTAGTGGCTAGAAACTGGAAACTGAATGGATGCCCATCAATTGGAGAATGGCTGAATAAATTATGGTGTATGTCATAGAATATTATTGTTCTGTAAGAAATGACCAGCAGGATGATTTCAGAGAGGTCTGGAGAGACTTGCATGAACTGATGCTGAATGAAATGAGCAGAAACAGGAGATCATTATACACAGCAACAAGATTATGTGATGATGAATTCTGATGAATACGGTTCTCTTCAACAATGAAATGTTTCAAACCAGTTCCAATTGTTCAGTGATGAAGAAAGCCATATACACCCAGAGAGAGGGATATGAATGTGGACCATAACATAACATTTTCATGATCTCTGTTGATGTTTTCTTGCATTATGTTTCCCTTCTCAGATTTTTTTTTCTTGTAGATCCAACTTTTCTTGCACAGCACGATAACTTTTTTTTATTAAAGCTTTTTATTTGTATAACATATATATGGGTAGTTCCCCAACATTGATCTTTACAAAGCTTTCCATTACAAATTTTACCCCCAGTCCCCTCCCCTCCCCTAGATGGCAGGAACACAGCACGATAATTTTAAAAATATGTATACACATATTTGATTTGTCAAGTATTTTAACATAATTAAAATGTAGTAGACTTCCTGCCATCTAGGGGAGGGGTGGGAGATAAGGGGGAAAATTTGTAACAGAAAGCTTTGCAAGGATCAATGCTGAAAAATTACCCATACATATCTTTTGCAAATAAAAAGCTTTAATAAAACAAAAAAAAATGCTTTCCACACAATCTAAGTGATTGGAAGAATTTCAAAAACTCATGGGTAAGCCAAGCAAACATGATAACAATGACAATGGTACCCAAATTAATCTACTCATTCAGTGTCATATCAATCAAACTTCTAAAAATTACTTTAGAGAGCAAGAAAAACAATCTGAAACAACAAAAGGTCAAGAATTTCAAAGGAATTAATGAAAAAATGCAAATGGAGGTGGCCTAACTGTATGAGACCTAAAACTATATTAGTACTGGCTAAGAAATAGAGTAGTTGATAGTGGAATAGTTTAAGTTCACAAGAAACAATAGTCAATGACTATAGTAATCTAGTGTTCAATAAACCCAAAGACTCCAGATTCTGGGTAACAACTCACTATTTGACAAAAATTGCCAGGAAAACTGAAAAATAGCATAGCAGAAACTAAGCATTCACCAACAACTAACATCCTATACCAAGATAAGGTTGAAATGGGTTCATGATTTAGAAATAAAGAGTTTTACTATAAGCAAATTAGAAGAACAAAAGATAGTGTACTTCTCAAATCTGTGGAGAAGGAAGGAATGTATGACCAAAGAAGAACTAGAATAAATTATGAAATGCAAAATGGATAATTTTGATTATATTAAATTAAAAAGGTTTTGTACAGACAAAACCAATGCAGACAAGATTAGAAGGGAAGCAGAAAACTGGGAAAAATTTACTTCCAAGAGTTCTGATTATTGCCTAATTTCTAAAATATGTAGAGTATTGACTCACATCTATAAGAATATAAACTGTTCTCCAATTGATAGTCAAAGAATATGAAGACAATTTTCAGATGAAGAAATTAAAGTCATTGCTAGTGATATGAAAAAATGCTCTAAATCACTACTGAGTAGAGAAATTAAAATTAAGACAACTTTGAGGCAAAAAAACTGGAAATGAATGCCTATCAGTTGAAGAATGGCTGAATAAGTTATGGTATATGAATTGGAATATTATTGTTCTATAAGAAATGATCAGCAGGATGATTTCAGAATGGCCTGGAGAAACTTACATGAACTAATTCTAAGTGAAGTGAGTAGAATTAGAACATTGTAGACAGCAACAACAAGATGATCAATTGTGATAAACTTGACTCTTTTCAACAATGAGGTGATTCAGGCCAATTCCTATAGACTTTTGATGGAGACAACTAACTGCACCCAGAAAGAGAACTGTGGGGACTGAATGTGGATTACAATATAGTATTTTCACCTTTCTGTTGCTTGCTTCCTTTTTATTTTCTTTCTCATGTTTTTTTTTCTCTTTTTGATCTGATTTTTCTTGTGCAGTATGATAAATGTGGAAATATGTATAGAAGAAGTGTTCATGTTTAACATATATTGGATTACTTGCTGTGCAGGGGAGGAGATGGGGGAAGGGAGGGATAAAAATTTGGAACACAAGGTTTTGCAAGGGTGAATGTTAAAAACTGATTTTGCATATATTTTAAAAATAAAAAGCTATTACTTTAAAAAAAAAGTATCCAACAATCAGTTGATGATGTTGTGAAACTATAGTCAGGAGTATAATTTGAAATGGGAGAGGGGGTGGAAAAGGAGAAAATGAGAAAGTTGAAAATTTGGAAATCCTCTGCCTGGAGCTGACACTCAAACCAGTGGGGATGATGGGAGAAGGATGATAGAAGGGGGTGAAAAGAAAAAGAGAGAGGGCAGAGGGAGAGGAAAAGAAAGGAAAAAGGGAAAGGGGGAAAGGGGAAAGAAGAAAGGGAGGAAAGGAGGAAAGGGAAGAGAAATAGACACAAAATGGAGCCTTACGGGATACCCCCCATGTTTAGAGAATAATAAGGAGATATACAGCTTAGAAGACTAAGGAAAAGTTAACAGATAGCTAAAAGAAGAATCAAGAGAAAATAGTAGCATAAAAGTAAATGAAGAGAATGTCCAGGAGGAAGAAATGATCCAAAAAATAATAATAATTAAAAAAAAAACTGCAGAGAGGTCAGGTAGAATGAGGACTGACAAAAGGCCATTGGATGTATAATTTAAAGAAATTGGCTGTAACTACAGGCAGGTCATATGACCTTCCTAATTTTCAGTTTCCTTGTCAGTAAAAATGTGATAATATTGCCTGTGTTACTGAGCATCCAATGGAATAATATTTGGTAAACACTTTGTAAATCTTAAAGTGCTATATAAATGTCAACTATTCTATGAAAAAAGGATGGACTAGAGCATTTTTTTGTGGCAAATATATATCTTGGGAAAATCACTTAGTCTCTGGGAATTTTCTTTTCTGTAAAATGTGCTCATTGAACTAGAGAATCTATAAATCTTCAAAATCTAAATCTGACACTATGGTACACATAGCTAAGTATCATCTAACCTATTTCTTTTCATTTATGCTTAACAGCCATAACATAAGAGATAGTCAAAATCTTTGCCCGAAACTAGGCAACCCACATCTATAGCACATCTCTCACTTAGTAACCTGTCAAAAAACGAAGGGAAGTTAATCTGGAATGATCAGTCCTTGATGAATCTGTACAAACTCTTTATAATTATCACTTTCTTTCCTAAATATTGATTAACCATTCTTTCAATAATGTATTATAGAATTTTGCTAATAATCAAAGTTATGCTCATTGGTCCATAGGTTGCAGAATATATTCTCCACCCCCCCCCTTGACAATTAGAATGAACATTTGCCCATTAATAATCCTTAATTATGTTTTCTTTACCTTGCTTGTTGGTTATCAGTAATCCATACTGAGCCACAGTTCTATTCATTCTCTGATCCTTCTCTTTTGAGCAAATATAGCTACTGAAAACTAAACCAAACCCTTTGACCCAGCAGTGTTTCTACTGGGCCTATATCCCAAAGAGATCTAAAAGGAGGGAAAGGGACCCATATGTACAAAAATGTTTGTGGCAGCCCTTTTTGTAGTGGTTAGAAACTAGAAACTGAATGGATGCCCATCAGTTGGAGAATGGCTGAATAAATTATGGTATATGAATGCCATGGAATATTATTGTTCTGTAAGAAACGACCAGCAGGATGATTTCAGAGAGGTCTGGAGATACTTGAATGAACTGATGCTAAGTGAAATGAGCAGAACCAGGAGATATGCCAATAACAAGATTACATGATGATTAATTCTGATGGACATAGCTCTCTTCAACAATGAGATGTTACAAACCAGTTCCAATTGTTCAGGGATGAAGAAAGCCATATACACCCAGGGAGAGGCCTGTGGGATCTGAATGTGGACCACAACATAGCATTTTCACTCTTTCTGTTGATGTTTGCTTGCATTTTGTTTTCCTTCTCATGTTTTTTTTTTTCTTGTAGATCTGATTTTTCTTGTACAGCAAGATAACTGTATAAATATGTATACATATAAAAAAAAGAAAGCTAAACCAATTAACATTTTGTTATTCCTTTCATTAGCATTGCTCAGCAGTCTCAGCTCATTTAAGCTTTTGCAATCTTTATGCTGTTCTTACAATAATATTTTATGCTCATTTTACCTGTCCTTATATCTTCTATATATGTAATTTTTAAAAATAAAGGTTTTTTTTTTTTTATTTTAAAAAGTTCATTGATGAGTTCTTTGAACACCGGCAATCATCTCTTTAGATAACTCCTCCTTTTTCTCTCTAATAGAATTACTCCTCCTTGTTTCTTCGGAATTTAAATTTGAAGTACTTCCCATTATTTTTGGACTTACTTTAAAATTCAACCTAACAACTCCTATCTATCATTTCTCTGCTTTCCCAAAAATCTAGGAGGTAGGTAAAACTAGTTCCAGCTTTTCTCTCATTCTTTAATACAAATTTGAAGATGGAGTTATCACTTCTACCCCAAGTTAGAAGCATTTGCACTTCAGCAAGTGCTTCATTTTTTTTTTTATTTCTTCTGGTTGATTTTTCCACATTTACCTGCCATATTTTACTCAGGGAAAGAGCTCCAATAGTTGTTCAGATTGTTCAGATAATTTAAATCTCCCATCATTATTAGAGTAAGCCTTTGTACCAATCTTGTGATCTATTTCCTGAACTCATCCATTCATTTTTTTTTTTCTGTCTAGAAGATCTATAATGGACTTTTTTTTTTCTGCCTTCATTGACCTTCACCGAAATTCTTTCAACTATGCTTTCCCTCACTGGCTCCTGATTTCCTGGCAGGACTATATCTTCCCATTAAATTATGCATCAAATATGATGGCCTCTAACATCCTTCACTCTGATTCAGTAAAGTTAAAGAATGACACATATTTGGAAGTTTTTTTTCTCTTTTTCTTATTCTATATGGTCTTGCATATTCATGTTTCAAAGTAAAGTCAACTAATTCCTGTTCTATTACTATATGGTTTGTACTATATAGATTGGACTAGCCAGCCATATAACTCTGAAATTCTTTATCTGTTAATAAACATAATTTGTTTTTATCACAATGGCCTTTGATCTAAAGTGTTCAGGCATATCTCTGCTATTCATAGCTTTCTTTCTCAGAGAAAAACACACCTCGAAAAGGCATCATTAATCACCTGATGCAGTGACCAAGACTTATAGCAGAGTCCTGAGGGGAGTTAAAAAGCTTTTTGAGGACACATTCTAAATTCAAACACTATATTGAAAGGAAAAAATATCACAATCAACGGGTAAATTGTTGATAAAATCTCTTTATTAGACCTGGGTATATGGCTAAATGTCTCAGAATATGAGCATATTAGAGCTGTTTATCCTGAGGTGAACTGTAAAATTTAAGTTTCCAGCATACCATTTTTTTCTTCCAATGTTATGGTTGATTTTAATGAGGTAATATGGAGTGATAGCTCATCTGCAGCAGGAATCTTGGTGCTCCAAGCCTGAGGGGCTTAATTGATACTATTTGATGGCTTACAAATCTTTTTGGGTCTATTCAAAATAGAAATTCATATGATTTTTTTTTAAAAAAGGACTTCATTTTTTTTAGGGTTTTAATTACAATGCATTTTAAATGAATGATGAGTTGCTTTTGTAAGCCTGTTACTCACTTTAGAATAAGTGACTTAAAGAAGACCAGGAAATTACAATGGTTATTGTCTCACATATAGCAATGACTATTTCTATTTTAAAACATCTTATAGAATTAGGGGTACTGTTTCTAGAGTATAAGCTTATTCTAGGGGAGGGGGCTGTCATACTTTGCTTTTTATTCCCTATAACATCTTACCTATCAATTTGTTAATATTGAACAAATACATAATGATTCATCAAGGTTTTTTTTTTTAAATTCCAGTGATAGAGACATTTTTCCTGTAAATATTATATTTTATTTTTCCTAAATTTTTTTCAATCATGAAATCATGTTTAAGTCTAGATAGAAAAAGTGTGCAACAGTGTGAAGAGCACTGAATCTGTATTCAAATATTCCTGTGTTCAAATCCAAATTGTTGTTGTTTTTTTTTTTATTTACTATGTTACTTTGGACAAATCACTTTATCTCTATTGTACTTGGTTTCATCATCTGTCAAGTCATGGTTAATAGACTATATATTCTTCCACAGTGAGTACACAGTGAGTACCAAAGAGTACATGCTTAGCAACTTGTGCTCTCAATGGAAGAGTTAGGTGTATAAATGAAAAAAAAAAAAAACTGATTTCTACTTCTCCTGAACTGACCATTCTCATCAAACCTATCCCCACCAAAAAAAATAAATAAAAAAAAACAAGTTTGTTCATAAAGTTGTCAAAAGGCTTATAATCCAGCTAATTTTTAAATGAAGAATTAAGTTAATGTATATCATTGATGCCTTCAAAAAGAAAATGGGCGGGGGGCAGCTAGGTGGTGTGGTGGATAGAGCACCAGCCCTGAAATCAGGAGGACCTGAGTTCAAATCTGGTCTCAGACACTTAACATGTCCTAGTTGTGTGACCCTGGGCAAGTCACTTAATCCCAATTGCCTCAGCAAAAAAAAAAAAAAAGAAAAAAAGAAAAAAAGAAAAAGGAAAAAAAAGAAAGTGGGCACAGGTTGATATTGAATGTGGTAAGCATCACAAAAATGAAATAGACTATTTTAATAGAATTGATATGATCAGTTATTGACACTGATACATTGTTGGTGAAACTGTGAACGGATCCAACCATTCTGGAGAGCAATTTGGAGCTATGCTCAAAAAGTTATCAAACTGTGCATACCCTTTGACCCAGCAGTGTTTCTACTGGGCCTATATCCCAAAGAGATTTTAAAGGAGGGAAAGGGACCCACATGTGCAAAAATGTTTGTGGCAGCCCTTTTTGTAGTGGCAAGAAACTGGAAATCGAAAGGATGCCCATCAATTGGAGAATGGCTGAATAAATTATGGTATATGAATGTTATGGAATATTATTGTTCTGTAAGAAATGACCAACAGGAGGATTTCAGAGAGGACTGGAGAGACTTGCATGAACTGATGCTGAGTGCAATCAGCAGAACCAGGAGAACATTATACACAGCAACAAGACTATACGTTGATCAATTTTGATGGACATAGTTCTCTTCAACAATGATGTGATTCAAACCAGTTGTTCAGCGATGAAGATAGTCATATACATCCAGAGAGAGGCCTGTGGGAACTGAGTGTGAACCACAACACAGCATTTTAACGCTTTCTGTGAATGTTTCCATGCATTTTGTTTTCCTTCTTAGGTTGTTTTTTCTTCTTCTCTTTCTAGATCTGATGTTTCTTGTGCAGTAAGATAACTGTATAGATATGTATACATGTATTGTATTTGTCATATAATTTATCCTATTTAGCATGTATTAGATTACATGTCATCTAGCGGTGGGGTGGGGGGAAGGAGGGGAAAAGCTTGGGAAAAAAAGTTTTTGCAAAGGTCAATGTTGAAAAATCACTCATATGTTTTGTGAATAAAAAGCTTTATATAAAAAAAGATATGATCAGTTATTGACATGGTAGTCCTTTCAAAATCAACTGATTGCATGCAGTTGGATCATCAGCTGGTTAGAGAAGAGGTCTTACCTTGTAAGAAAAAATAAACATGGGCAGCTAGTTGGCACAGTGGTTAGAGCACCAGCCCTGAAGTCAGGAGGATCTGAGTTCAAGTCTGAGCTCAGACACTTCCTAGCTATGTGACCCTGGGCAAGTCATTTAACCCCAATTGCCTCAGCAAAAAAAAAAAAGAAAAAGAAAAAGAAAAAATAAACATGCAAAAATCTGATGCTATTAAAATAACTTCATCTTGACCTGCTTGAATAAACTGATGAATATATAAGAAGGAAACAGACAAAAAGAAAGATGTCTGATTTATATCTATTTCTTAGAGGGTTTTTTTTGGTTTGTTTTTTTTTTTTTCTGAGGCAATTGGGATTAAGTGATTTGTCTATGGTCACACAGCTAGAAAGGGCTATGTATCTGAGGTTAGATTTGAACTTGGGTCCTCCTGACTTCAGGGCTGGTGCTCTATCCACTACATTACCTAGCTGCTCCTTCTTAGAGATTTTTAATGAATGGAAAACCATTATTAAAGAAAGAATCAAAAAAAAAAGAAAAAAAAAAGAATCAAAGGACCACAAAAGCTTATTAGTCAGTAAACATGCAACCACCATGCTAGATAAGAGACATTGCAATCAAGGTCAATTCTCATTTAGAGTACAAGATCATTTGTGAAATATTATGTAGGAGAATAAGAGAACATTATGAGAAATATAATCTCACAAATAAGATGAAAGCTAAAAAAAATTGCAGAAATTTTGATATGAAGCCCAGTTAAGTTAGGTGCCAAGGGCAAGTGTAGATGAAACTGAAGGGTGGAAAACAAATTATTATGAAATGAAAACAATTGAATGTAATTTCTATGATAATCACTTCTCAAGAGCACCAATAGTGGCACAAGCACATATGAATGCAATCTCCTCAGTGCCAGATGTACTCTGTTATGAAGTAGCAATGATACTTAAGAAGCTGGAATCAGGAAGAATGATGGACATAAATAAAACATACATGGAAGAATTCATCATAGAGGCAAAATTTAAAAAATATTCAGAGATTGATTTTCAAGATTTCACAAACATAACATTTCAAAAGAATGAAGTACTTTTTCTGGTACTTTTTCTATGGTTGGATAACTAGATGGCACAGTAGATATTACACTGGGACTGAAATTTGGTGTACCTGAGTTCAAATATGACCTCAGACACTAACTAATTATGTGACCCTGGTAAGTCACTTACTCTCTATTTGCCTCAATTTATTCAGCTATAAAATGAGGATAATAGCATCTACCTATAAGTATTTTCATGAAGATTAAATAAAATAATAATTGTAAAAGTGCTTAGCATAGTGTCTGATGCATAGTAAACACTATATAAATGTTAGCTATTTTTATTTTATAAAAAAATGGTAGGAAAGATATCAGGAACTATTGTTTTAGTTCTATAAAATCTTTATGTGAGTAATCTTTATATTCATTGAAGGTATCCTTAATTAAAACATAAAAAGAAAGCATACTTTCACAGATCTTTTTAATAGTACACATTTTTTAACTAACTAAATATAATATCCCACTGCATCTATTGTTTACAGATTTTAAGAAAGCTTTTGAACAGAGAAAAAATGTAGCCTTTAAGGCTCTTTTTCAATAAGATGTCTCCTATAAATATGTTTAAAATCTTGCAAAACAGAAGCGATCCTAGAGATGAAGTGGAAGGGAAAGAGTTGCTAAGTTCTTATCAGAATAGCTAAGCCTAAATGCTTTTGGAAAAATCTTATTTAGGTACACACATTTTTTTTCCCCAGATCAGCCCCATGTTCTAGTACTTTGTTCTAATTCCAAATGATGATCCACTGAGATAATGATGAGGCGATAACCTACCAAGTATCAACTATATATCAAATGGATAAAAACATATGTTCATTTGAGATATTCTTCATTAGTATCATCATAGGGAGAGCAAATATTTATATTTAAAAATTTTCAGACAACTTTATATATGTTATCATGCTTGATCTTTACCAGGATGTCCTATACAGAATCCAAATAGAAGAACTATTGATAATAGAACCCTCATACATAGTTTCAAAAACTCTTTCATTCTGGATCTTTTAGAGTCTGAGCTGATTTGTGCCAAACATAAACAGTCCGAATCAACTTCTCATCATATCCCACATATAGCTGAGTCTCTCAGTGGGGAATTAGTCTAAGGATACAGCATGAACTCACACCCACTCTAACAGCCTGCCATTTCTTATATTGACTTAAAAAACCACAACATATTATTATATATTTCCAAGGATCCACACTTAGAGTGCAGGACTTCAGTAAGTGCTAGAATCCACACTGACAACTTCTCTGCTGTACCCTTTGACAAAAAAAAATAAAATAGTTACTGACTCAGAGCTAAAACTAATAAGCTCAACCAGTCTCTTTCACTCCTACTTCACTTACTCCTCATTTCTCTACTTTGTTTAGATTTTCTTTCCCATTATAATATTCTTTAATTCTTTCACTACTAATTCTACTTTTCCACAACTCCACTAGAAATAGGGCTGACCCCTCCAATATATGCTGCCATTTAGGAGAAGCAATACTCAGGGATAGATCCAACTTGCATCTTTATAATGCTAGGGAGGTAGTTTGTGCTTGTATAGGCAATTGTAGAATCTTCTCACCTAGCTGCCCATTGCTTCATAATGAAAATTGTATTTTGCTGACTGAAATTACTACTCCTACTCCTACTACTATAGCTAAGAGCTAACATTTATATAATGCCTACTATATGCCAGATACTATGCCAAGATCTTTACAAAAATTATCTCAATTGATTCTCAAAAACCTAAAGGCAAAGTGATTTGCCCAGGTGACAGCTAATAAGTGTCTAAGGAAGGATTTAAATTAAGGTCTTGGTAATTCCAGGTTCCACATTCTACACATTGCCTCAAATACTAAATCATTCAAAATCTATTGACTCAGCCACTGGAAAAACCAAGGGGATGAAAATATGATATTCCTACCATAGTTTTATAATGGATAGATAATCTATTGAGTTAGTCCAAAAGTAATGACTTGGACTATCTATAAAATGAGGAGTTTGGACAAGATCAGTGATATGGAATTCTTATAAAAACAAAAAGTAATATATTGTGATCCCAATGAACCACATGTTGACTTCAGAAATCACATAGTAGCATTATATGTGTTATTGTGTTTTTATTTATTTTGTTACATAGATCCTCATTACATTTTAATACAGTTTGAGCCTCTCTTCAGGGTATCATGGGTCAAAACAGGCTACAGGCTGTGTGTTTGACCCCTCCAGACTAAATAATCTTTAAAGTCCTTTTAAATTTATGCAACTATGAATAGAAGAAGCTAAGTTTGGACTGCATTTAGGAACTTATGTAGCTCTTTCAAGTGCTACATCCCAAGCTATTTGCTTCCCAAAAAAACCCATTTTCAAAAAATACCACGTCCCCTCTGTTTCTTTTACATGGTTACAAATCATGAAACATCATAATCTCAGAAAAATCAAAATCACAAATGATTCAAATGGTAAAGGAAAAATGTATGGTGAGTATAAGTTGATTGCAACATACTACTAAATTTAAAAAGAAGCATCAGAAAAGCATTCACTTCTATGTATATAATCCTATAACCTTACAAATTTATTTTTTTTACAAATTTAAGACCAGGCAAGTGGGTCAATTAAATAATGAAAATGAAGGCTAATATCTGGGCAGTTTGAGGACTATCCTGTTCATTTCAAAAATTTCCAGTAATGGCCAACTTTTGGTGACCCCATTTTGTGTTTTCTGGGTAAAGATATTAGAATGGTTTGCCATCTCCTTCTCCAGTTCATTTTACAGATGAGGAAACTGAGGGAAACAAGATTTAAGTGAGTTTTCCAGAGTCACACAGCTAGTAAACACTTGAGACCAGATTTGAACTCAAGAAAATGAATCTTACTAATTTAGGGTCTAGCATTCCACTCATTGTGCTGGTAATCCACTGGGATTCATGAAATAGTTTAAGTACTTGAGAAAGGCATTAAATTCAGTGGATATGTTTAGCAGGGAATTGATAGAAGGATAATGAAAAGGTGTGGTTGGGTTCCAAACTGTACCAATAGATTTGCTTGTGTCAAGATCACAAATTTAACAAATATTTGCAAAGCCTACCTGAAAAATTATCTAATGACATTTCACAGGCTTTCCTGTCCCCTTCTCTCACTTTCCCTCATTGATAACTGAAATTCCTTTAACAAAGGCCAGATCTTTTATTCTATATAGATAAAAGTCTTTAAACACAAATAACTGTTTGGGTTAGCATATTTACTAGTATGGTGTAGTCTAATTGGTTAATTAACAAGTAGAGAAACCTGGCTTCAGTTATGTAGCCATGTGTACACCAGCTAACCTCTCTAAAACTCATTTCCTCATCCACAGAATCTACTTAACACATAAACATTTTTAAAAGTTTTTCATGTTCGACATTTGCAGCCTTTCACAATCTGGGTCCATGTTATTTTTCCAGATTGATTACATGTTATTTTCCTGATCATGCTTTACACTCCACTCAAACTTGGTATTCTCCCTAAATGGCATTCCCTATTTTTTTTGTTTCTATACAAGCTCTACCCATATCTGGAATGTTCTTCATCCCTACCTCAGCCTCTTGAAACCCACTACCACTTCTGAAATTCAGATCAAAGGGTACTTCCAATAAGAAGTCTTTCTTGATTTCTCTAATTGCTAGGATTTGCTTTTCTCTAAAAGTCATTTCAATTTCACCTAGTAGAATAACAGCTTGAGGGGCAGGGCCTAATTCTGTTTTGTGTATATTCAGTTCCTGTTGGGATAGTGTCTGGCACAAGGTTTAATGTGCTTAATGTTAGTCCATGTAGTCTCAGAAACTTACCAGCTGTATGACCCTGGACAAGTCAATTAGCCCGTTTGCCTCAGTTTCCTCATCTGTAAAATGAGCTGGAAAAGGAAATGACAACCAGTCTAGTATTTTTTTCAAGAAAATCCCAAAATGGGGCCACAAAGGGTTGGACAGACTAGAAATAATTGAGCAACAAATACTAGTTGACTGCTATAATGGGTGCTTAGTAAATGCTTTTTTAATAGAATTGAATGCTATTCTTGTGGACAAAAAAGAAATGTAATCTGGATTTTTATACAATAAGAGGTTTTAGAAATCAGTCACTCAAAAAACATTCATCAAGCATCTAATATGTCTTATGAGGGTGAAAGTAATTTAGCAGATAGAGTGCTGGGCCAGGAGTCAGACTCATCTTCCTAAGTTCAAATCCAGCTTCAGACACTTAAAAGCTGCCTAACCTTAGGCAACTCATCAAACACTGTTTATCTCATTTTTTTCATCTGTAAAATGAATTGGAGAAAGAAACAATTTTCTTTCTTTTTTTTTATTAAAACTTTTTTATTTGCAAAACATATGCATGGGTAATTTTTTCAACATTGACTCTTGCAAAACTTTCTGTTCCAAATTTTCCCCTCCTCCCCTAGATGGCAGGTAGTCCAATAAATGTTAAATATATTAAAATATATGATAAATCCAATATATGTATACATATTTATACAGTTATCTTGCTGCACAAGAAAAATCAGATCTAGAAAGAAAAAAAAAACTTGAGAAGGAAAACAAAATGCAAGCAAACATCAACAGAAAGAGTGAAAATGCTATGTTGTGGTTCACACTCAGTTCCCACAGTCCTCTCTCTGGGTATGGCTCTCTTCATCACTGAACAATTAAAGATAATTTGAATCATCTCATTCTTGAAGAGAGCCACTTCCATCAGAATTGATTATTGTATAGTCTTGTTGTTGCTGTGTATAATGATCTCCTGGTTCTGCTTATTTCACTTAGCATCAGTTCATGCAAGTCTCTCCAGGCCTCTCTGAAATCATCCTGCTGGTTGTTTCTTACAGAACAATAATATTCCATCCATTCCATAATATACCATAATTTATTCAGCCATTCTCCAATTGGTGGGCATCCATTCAGTTTCCATTTCCTTGCCACTACAAAAAGGGCTGCCAAAAACATTTTTGCACATGTGGGTCCCTTTCCCTCCTTTAAGATCTCTTTGCTGGATCAAAGGGTATGCACAATTTGATAACTTTTTGAGCATAGTTCCAAATTGCTCTCCAGAATGGTTGGATCCATTCACACTTCCACCAATAATGTATTAGTGTCCCAGTTTTCCCACATCCCCTTCAACATTTGTCATTATCTTTTCCTGTCATCTTAGCCAATCTGACAGGTGTGTAGTGATATCTCAGAGCTGTCTTAATTTGCATTTCTTTCACCAATAGTGATTTGGAGAAGAAGCAGTTTTCTTTGCCAAGAAAACCCCAAATGTGGTCACAAAGTATTGGACATGACTGAAAAACAACTCAATAAAAATATGCCAGGCACTGTATTAAATGCTAAGAGATATAAAAACAAGCAAAGAGTTTTTGCCAATGGTACCAACTATCTAAAGGATTTAGAGTTAGTTGAATGGCAGGGTTCAAAGAATAGTCATTAATAGGTCAATGGTAACCAGTTATGTCTCTAGGATTATGCCTCTGTGCTTGGCACTTCACTATTTAACATTTTTATCAATGCTTTGAATGAAGGCATAGAAGGGATGATTTTCATGTATTCTGATAACACAAATTTGAGAGGGATAGCTAAAAGTTGGGACAATAAGGTCAGAATTTCAAAAAGTTCTTGCAACATTGAAAAAAAAGAGATATCTAAGGTCCTTTCCAGCTCTGGATCTCTGATCCTTTCATAATAAGGTTTAAAAAGAAGAAATTTCACAGAGATTGATCTAAAGTCTTACGTGTACATTCAAAAAAATATCTTCCTAAGTATAGAATCATGGAGGCGTTGATAGATAGCAGATATCTGAGAAAAGAATAGGGTTTTAGTGAGCAAGCTCACCATAAGACAGGGTAGCCAAAAAAACAAATATGATTTTAGAATATATTAAGAGAGGCCTACAGAAGTCAGTCAAAGTCCCTTTTTGATCCTCCCTGGCCAGATCACATTTGGAGTGTTATGTTCAATTTTTTTTTTTTTTTGCTTCTAAATAGCAATGGAGCAAACTAAGATGGTGCAAGGCCTTAAAATATAATATATTGATTTTTTTTTTATTTAAGTATGTTTGGCTTTTTATTTTCAAAATATATGCACAGTTTTCAACATTTACCCTTGCAAAACCTCGTGTTACAATTTTTTCTCTCCCCCTTCGCTTAGATAGTAAGTAATCCAATATATGTTAAACATGTACAATTCTTCTATATACATTTCCACATTTATCGTAGTGCACAAGAAAAATCAGAGCAAAAAGGGAAGAAAATGAGAAAAAAAAATAAAAATCAAGCAAACAACAACAAAACAGTGAAAATACTATGTTGTGATCCACTTTCAGTTCCCACAGTCCTCTCTCTGTCACAAGTCTGTTGGAATTGGCCTGAATCACCTTATTGTTGAAAAGAGCCATGTCCATCATAATTGATTATCAAATAATTTTGTTGCTGTGTACAATGTTCTCTTGGTTCTACTCACTTCACTTTCCAGGCCTTTCTGAAATCATAATCTATTTTTTTTTGAAGGACCTGTGAATATGAGTCAATCAACTGGGCACTCATTTCTTAGAATACTCATCCTACCTAATATCAGAAAAGAATGAATTCAATGCAAAGAGAGGATCCATGTTCTTTGAGACACTTACTGTTTGAGGTATGCTCATGTCTGTTGTGTGTATGTGTGTGTGTGTGTGTGTGTGTGTGTGTGTTGTGTGTATTTGTGGAAGGGAAGATAAACAGCTTCTCTCTCCATATGGATAATAAAGGAAAGAGTGAAAGATTAGCTGCTTGTACTTTTTTATATTTGTATTCAGTTACATTTCAGTTTCCACATCAATCCTTCCACTTCTAAAAAGCTGATTAGGCTTTTTATCATAACAGAATATTAACCTTGAGTCATCATGATGAAAGCTAGCTTCCTTCAAGCTTCTAAGTAGTCTCTTGCACTAAGACCAGGCAAGGTATATCTGTGTATACTTTAAGGACTGATTCATATTGGCCAACCCTCCTGTTATATGGTGAAAATCTTCCAGTTAGAAATATCTAAAAGTTGAACAGACTAACAACCTTCAGAGATAATGGTTTCTTCTTCACATCTTCAGCAGAAGGGCCGTTGACTACTTGTTGGATATTTTGCAGATTTTCATTCAAGTATTTATTAGATTAGTTATTTTGATGACACTTTCAGCTCTAAGGTTCTGTGAATATATAATATTTTGATATTTGATTTAAAGAGATGTTCATATGAAATGATGAAAAATAAAGGAGACCAGAAAGAAGTCCATCTAGAGCAGAAGGATGAACAATAACTTATTACAGACATTCATCATAAAACTGCTATTGTCTTAAATTGAAAGTCAGCTTTTACTTAATTGGCTATCATTGAGGGTACACCTTACCCAACACAGACATAATAATTTTCATTTTTTTTTGTTGATCACCAACTTATTCTTAATCATTTATGTTTGCCCTTGGAATTTTCACTAATATCAGACTCTTTCCTCATTTGATTGCTATCTTTTCTGTTTCCTAAAAATGAATGCAGAGTGCTTTGTAATCTCCATTTTTCCTATCTTTTGCTCTTAAGAGTCTTAAAGTTCTCGTTATAATTCATAGTTTACTTTTGTAAAGGCGTTATACTAAACTGCCCTTCTTTCCATTCCAACCATACTGGCCATGCTCTTCTTTTAAGCAATTTAAATATCTAAGTGGGTGGCATTTCATAACATTTAATAGAATCATAGGATTTTGAGTTGAAAAGACATTGGAGATTGTCCATTCCAAATCCTTATCCATTTTGCAAATGAGGAAACTGAGATAATAGAGGTTAAGAGATTTGTCCAAGATCACACAGATAGTAAATAACAGAGCTGTCATTTAAACTCTTTGACTCTAAATAGAGTGTTCTTTTCACTCTGTACCATAACATGCTGCTTCCCTTTGTAATACTTACCTATATATCTTTCTTTCCTAAATGTGGTTGTCATTTCATGGTAAAATTATGAAATTAAGTATTAATTGGGAACAGCCTTGCCAATATATTCTTCTATATTCTATCCTGACTATCAGATGTTACAAACCTGTGGTTGAAAGCCTCGAGTACCAATTTGCTGTAAGTCTTTTTCTTTCCTTCACATATCATTCTTCCCCAATATGCTTACAGCTCTTATCCCAGGGATTCTTACATCAGAACTGGGAAGCCATTGACTTTCTTCCCCCAGCCATGTGAATCCTTTGAATCCAAGTGTGGACTAACATAAATCTATTCAGGAGATGACAGTACTTGCATAAGTAAAGTCTGCAATGAATGTTAATATTTTAAGGCTATTCTATTTTTATAATGTCTTGAAATTATTCCCTCCTGAATTTTAGAATTCACATACACACATACACACAGAGATGTGTATATGTGTACACAGGTTTGTATACACACATGTGATTGTAAAAAAAATGGAACCAGTTTTATTACATAAATCATGTAGATTTAAAAAATAAAACAACTCATGAACATTTTAAAAAGTCCCTTCTTTATGACCTTTGTATATATTTCTTCTCTTGTAGTTTAAAAAGAAATTTTTCTGAGATTTGAAATTCTAATTGATCTGTTTTATAAAACTAGATAAGTAAATAAAATAGCATTAATTTTATAGGTTTACTATGTTAAGGATTAGGGAAATAAATACAAAATGATATAGTTTCTGCCATCTAGAAGCTTATATATCTAGACAATAGATATAGGGTAATGGGTACACAGAGAAGGAAATTTTCATTCAGAGAATCATAATGATATTGAATTGACTTATAATATAGGGAAGTCATCAGATATGTCTTTTCCAAAAGCAATGGTATTATTGATCACTGTGTCAAGAGCAACAGGAGAAAAAGATGTGTGAGTAAGTAGGAAGTAGGTAAATATGCCACAGTGGGCTGATGGCAAGATGGCTTAGGTAGACAGTTACATGAATGAATAGATTGTCAAGACAAAGCTTAATGTGAGCTCTGAAACCAAAGAAATATAATGGGTTAAGTGGATTAGATTGCCCTTCAGGATCCTATAGGTAAGTAAATTCATTTTCCACACCCTAGAGCCATAGGGTCTGGAGTGTGGACCTCCAGCTATGATTTTGAACGTGCCAAATCATATGGGAAAAAGTAGCACTAAGAGGGGAAAAAAAAGAAAATGGAAAGAAAACCTGAGTGGACTAGTATGTAAAAGAAACTATTCTCAGACACTTGGCCTATGTTTGACCAGTTGTATTGATCCTGACTCAGTGCTGCTGTGTTCATTGACTAGGTTTTGCTTACTCCAATAAGAGTTAAGTTGGTGAGAAACATAATTCCTTTTGTTTCTATTGCTCTGGGAATTTTGAATTCAGCAGAGTTTTGACTGAAAGATTCATTAAGATTTATTTTCTCCAACTCTTCAGGTACTAATTTATTAACTTTTACCTACAAGCTGAAACAAATTTGTAATAATAGAGGACTATGAAAGTAAAAGTTAAAAATTAAACTCTTTTTTCTTTTGTAGCATACTCTTATCCTCTTATCTTAAACTTAAAGCTGATTTTAAACTATACTTATTGAGGATTCTCTGGGAAAAGGAAGAATATTTAGATCCAATGGAACTGCCATATAGATTCCCTACATATGTGTCTCAATGTCATTGTACTTTTAGTTTGTTCCTACTTTCCTGCCCCTCTCTCCATTTTTCATCCCTTTCCTCAATACTTCTTCCTGGTTCATACCAGGGATAGTGCTTTCAACACGGGCCAAGGCACTCACAAACTTTTGGGTTTCCTGAATATTGACTGCTAACTCAGGTTCTAGGAGTAATTATGTGAAAGACTACTCCTACAGTCATAGTTAACAAGCCCCTGTATTTCACATTAATACTCACTCAGTAGACTTCCTAAGCTATTGAGAAAAGAAATTAATTCAAATAACATATAAAATAATAGTTAGAAAGCATTTTCTGCTCATCCCCAATCCTGAGACAAATTATCCCATAAATACACAGAGTCTGTATGTTTTTATGGGGATGGAAGTAAGAAGAGTGGCCACAAAGTACAATGTTAGTGAGATACATTTGTAGTGTATTCATGTGGCCTAAGCAGCTCACAACTCTAGAGCAGCAGTGCCTTCATGCCCTTTTTAGTCCAGAAAATATTTACTAAATTAACTACACTGCAAGGTATTTGTGTCTCAGACAATTTGGTGTTTTAGGTGAATAGATTTATCCATTTGGGGGCTGGGCCAAATGGCTCATCCTGCCACTGGGCTTCTATTTCCAGGCATGGCACTTGGCCATGAAGTTCTCAGTAGTACACATTGTTTCTTCAGAATGAGTTGAGTTGACTGATTCACTGCACTCTTCAATGTGGAATTGCAATCTTTACTTCCTCCAAACTCTAGTTTAGCTGGATTTTATTCTATTTTTATCAGCTAGTGTTATTTTACCTCCCGAGTAAAGGTTGCTATCAGTAGATTAGGGTTGTCTAGGAAAGCTCTCTCTCCTTTCACTCTCTCAAAGTCTAGACTTTGAGGTTTGTCACCTCCAGGCAAAAGGGAGGAAAGGTATAATCTCTAGTTGAATAATTCAGGTTCAGAATAGAATTCCCTTATTGGGAATGGGGGGGGGGAAGAGAAGGATTCTATCCTTATTATTTGGGTTTTAGGCAGATAAGCAACTATTGGCCAAGATTTGGAGGCATTCTATGCCCTGAGGCATATGTATTTTATTTGCTGACCTTTATATCTACCATTGTGTTAATCAAGCCAAAGGCTCTTTCCAAGGTGCACTATGTTTCTTTGACCCTTAGAGACTTCCATCTTTTATTTCCAAGACTCTGACATTGTCATTACCACTTTAAATTTTGCTGAAATCAAAATGGGATACACCCTTATATTTAAAAAGAGAACTTGAAAGGGATAGTGATAACGAAAGTATTATAGATATTTGTATATTGAAGATTTTTTTTAAAAACCAAAAACAATAGTAAATGTAAATTCATTTGATCACCTTAAGTTAATAATAAATTATTAATTAAATAAAAACTTACAAAAAGTAACACACAGCTATTCATAAAGCCAAAAGTTATTTATAAAGATGAATCTCTCACTATTGCAGAATCATGGAATCTTAGCCATCTAAATCAAAGATGAACACCATGGGACTTTGTGACAAAGCAGCACAAGGGTTACTAAACTCTTCATATTTCACAGATTATTTCTGCCCTGTTAAAATTACAAGGTATAGCTGGGGAAATTTATGAGTTCATTGCATTTGTACTTCTGTAAGGGCCAGAAGTTAGGTTGGACTTTTAAAAGAATGATACAAAGGGAAGAGATGGTATACAACTTTTCAAAATGATCTATAAGAGGTGATGAATAGAAAAATTGCAGAGAGAATGAAGATACAGATGAGTTCATGAGAGTGGCTAAAATACTTAGAAAAAGCAATTGGATTTTAAGTGTATTACTTTTGAATGTTATTGTGAATGTTTTCTGGTTGTTCATGCCCTTAGAAAGGGCATCAAAGTTATTGTATTGTTTATAACCCCCAAGATACGTATATATGTGGTTCTGGCTGACAAGATGGAAGCCAGTACATCTGCTCATGGATGAGAAGAATTGATAGAGTGAAACAGTGAGTAATGCAGTGGAAAAGTCTCTGCATCTGGGATAAATGCAGCAATAGGGTCTTGGGCCTGGAGTCAGTAAGACTCATCTTTTTGAGTTCAAATCCAGCTTTAGAGACTTACTAGTTGTGTGACACTAGGCAAGTTATTTAACCCTATTTGCTTCAGTTTCCTTATCTTTAACATGAGCTGGAGAAGGAAATGGCAAACCACTCCAATATCTCTGCCAAGAAAACCCAGAAATGGGGTTAATAAGAGGCAGACACAACTGAATAGCAAACAACTAAAATCTGGAATAAAAAGACCTGTGTTTAAGTTTTTGATCAGCTATTTTCTTGCTGTTGTGATCTTTGGCAAGTCATCGGGCCCTCAGGTACTTTATCTTTAAAATGAAGGTATTGAAATTTATTAATTTTTATTTAAACATCTAGCCAGGATCCCACTCCCTAGACTCTTTGAGGTCACTCATTTTGAGTTACTCCCGAGAATTATAGGACTCTGACAATCTCCAGACTTTAGGAAGGATTATCAATTATCTGTCCCAGGTGTAAATAGCTTTTCTCAATTGTCCCTTTAAGACTAAGTGGTTCCTAAAGGTCCCACTAGTAGACACAACTCTATTTGCAAAAAATTCTACAGATTTCAAGTAATAAGGGACCTCATATCCCTATGTTTTTCCATCCAACACATAAAATCAATATAAATTTTATATGGAATTTGAAATTTAAGTAATCACTTATACAATAATAAGTACTCATTCAAACTAGTTTGTATGGATATTATAGAAGTTTGAATAACAAGTATTATAAAGTCTGAATATAACTCTGGGATCCAAGGATAGATTTCATTTTCTTATGAAAAATGAAACTGAATACCATATTGAGTATGTTTTTGTAATCTCTTTTCTACAAATTAAATCATATTCTGTGACTACTCAAGTACCTGGCACTGTACAAGAATTGCATTTATCAATATTAAATTGGTAAGAATGGAAATACAACATTTATTTACATTTTTACCTTGTATATTGTGCAGGTAGAGGGCAAAACTTTTAAAATTATAAGACAAAGCAAATAAGCTAAGCATTAGATGAAGATTCCAGATCTTTCTCTGTGACAGCTTGGGGTAGCTAAACTCATTATTTCTTTCAATTTTGGGGTAGCAGGGAAACAGTGGAGACAGAAAAGAAAATCTCTCCTCCATTAGTTATTTCTATTTATTGTCTCTCCAATTCATTCCAACTGAATTGAACATTCCCTAAGAATCTAAAGATATTTCAAGTTAGGTTGTCTATCAGTTACATAAACTTTCAGCATGGTCTTAGTTTACAATCCCTAAATTTTTAGAGAAATCAATTTTCAATCAATTAATCCAAAGCTTTTATTTAGTAGTTATCACATGCCAAGAACTGAGGATAAAGACTAAATGAGGCAGTCCCTGGCAGTAAGAAGCTTATACTATATAAGGAGAGATAGCATGTATTCATGTCAATATGCACAGAATGAAACCCACACAATTTTGATAGAGAAGCAATGGGTATTTAATAATTATCTGTTAATTGGTTGATCAAATCCAGGAGTTCAAAGTGAAGTTCTGGGAACTGACATAAATTAAAGCTTTGAAATAGTGAGTTTTGTATATAGTATAACAGATAGCAGCAGCTTCATTGATAATGTCAGACCTGGTAAAAATCTTTGCTATTTCAAGGACCTTATGGTATTAGGAAGTTGCTTTCTATTTCAGTTCAATTGTTTTAAAGGAGCAACCAGGGTTAAATGACTTGTTCAGGGCTACACAGCTAGTAAATATTTGAGGCCAGAATTGATTTCAAGTCCAATATTCTATCTACCATGCCATTAGCTACCCCAAAATTCAGTTCAATGGTAGACTTGGGAAACAAAGAGAAAACAGATGTCTCTTCTGTCAAAGGGCTTAAGTTTTTTTTTTTGTTTTTTTTAAACATATTTCTATATTTATCATGTTGTGTAAGAAAAATCAGACCCAAAGGGAAAAAAAATAAGAAAGAAGCAAGCAAACAAACAAAGCAAAGGAGGCAAAAGGTGAAAATAGTATGCTTCAATCCACATTCAGTCTCCATGGTTCTTTCCGTGGATACAGATGGCATTTTCCATCCCAAGTCTATTGAAATTTTCTTGGATCACTGCATTGCTGAGATGAGCTAAGTTTATCATAGTTGATCATCACATAATTTTAGGTTCTGATATAGGATACAATTTATCTAAATATAAGAAAATGCAATATAATCTGAACATGGAGAGAGCTCCAACAACTGGGAGGATCAGATAAAGTAGGAGGTGGCATCTAAGCTGACCCTTGAATGAATCCAGAGGTTTTTAGAAATTGAGAAGAGATAAGAGTTCATTCCAGGCATGGAGAAGGGAGGTGGAAATTTGAGTTCAGGGTAAAACTTTTAGTCCAATATAATTGCAATAATTGCTTCATGAAGTGAATGAAATAAATCTGGAAAAATAGGTGGAAGCCAGATTGTTTGGGTTTTAAGCCAAAGTCAGGGGATTTTGTATTTTATTTATTGGGGTGCTAGTCACTTTAAATTGGCTTTCAAAATATTACTATAATTGTGTTACACTAATAATAATATTAATACTATTTCAATGTGAATATATACATTTTGGAAAAGTAAAAAAAATGCTATAAATCAGGGATTGGCTTATTGTTTTTGATTCTTTAGATATGAGAAAGTGAATATGATAACATTTATAACTCATATTGACTGAGCAATCTCCATTGTCCTTTGGATGATCTTTAATTCTGACCCTTTGGAAATTGGTATATCCTAAAAAATAGTCATACAGTATCTTCCATGTCTTTGTCTTGTTGTCTTCAGTAATAAATGTTGACCCATGAGTCAAATGGAATCATTTTGATAAATACTTGCTAGGAATGTGGCAATTTAAGATGACCAGGCATCCCAGGAAATGATATTGCTTTTTTATATTTCATTACACAATAAAACTGCTCTCACTCCATTACTGACTTACCCAAGGATGCCTATGAGCCATTCTTCTCATTTAACTTCATTTTTTTAATCTTCTAGTTTCATTTATAGTAAGAATGTCAATATTGATATAATTTAGTTCCTACAGTAGCTTTTTTCATTTGTTGGTTACTTCCAATAATCACTGATAATATAAAAAAAGTAAGTTAATGTTCATAAATGGTCCCAAACATGTATATTTGTTAGTAGTATTTATTTATTCTCTTTTCTCTGCAGAATTAAGGAATAATGGAATTAAAAGTATAATATGCAGTATTAAGGGTTATTATGAATTTTATTTTATTTAATAGGTTTCCATAGCCAAGATTTCATCACCAAGTGAGTGACTTATTAGTAACAAACCAATAAATGTTTAGAAAGATTGTTCCTTAGGGAACAACCAGAGTTAGTTATAGCATTGTTTTCAAATCCATTCTAAAATGGTAGATCCTATCACATCTTGAGGATCCATTGATATAGTCTTTGAGGTACCAAGGCCACCTTTTTTACATGATTAGTAGTGAAGTAGGACAATTGAATGTACTTTAAATTTATCAAATTTTCTCATTTTCCTCTTCCATTTACTTCAACCTCTTTTTTTTAGTTACATACATATAAACATAAATAAAAACATAACAGGTATATGTACACACATATATTTACATATGTATACATTATGCATATGTGTGTATATGTGATATATACATATGTATAATGTGTACATATATGTGCATGTGTATATACATACATACACAAACAATACACTGTATGGGTCTTGGATTCAAGAAGAGCTAAATTTGAATTCCAGCTCTGATATTTATTTCTCCATATTTTAATTTCTTCTTCTGGAAAATAAAGATGATAATATTTATCCATCTTAAAAAGTTGTTCTGAAGAAATAATTTTCTAAGCCTTAGTGAAATATGTAAGCAAGTAGTTATTCTCAGACCAGATGAATCTAAATGGCAAAGACAATATTTGTCTTGGTCTGCTATGAGATGAATATTGTTATTAAGAAATACTATCACTCTGCTGGTAGTTCTACCATTATAGTGTTATTCAAGCCCCCAAACCAAGAAGTAGAATAACCAAGTTCATTTACCTTTCATATTAATGAACAGCCTAGCAACAGATTGTTCTTATATCACTTTTTAAAAGAACAATAACAAAATAAACACAAGCTAGAGTTTAACAACTTGTTGAAAAAGTATGATTTATAATATTACATAATAATAGCTAGGCTTTATAGTGCTCTTTAAGATTTATTAGGCACTTTACAAATATAATATAATCTTATAATAAGGAAATAACAAATATACTAGAAGTTCTAGTATTACATTGGAGGGGAGTGGCTTGTGTTATAGAAATGTCATTTTGGCAACTGCTGGACTAGATTGATTAAAAATAATGAAGCTTGAAGTAGGAGTACTAATTAGAAAACCATTGTTGGAAATACTTATATGAATTGATGCTAAGTGAAGTGAGCAGAACCAAGAGAACATTAGAAGAATATGTGATGATAACTCTAATGGACTTGGATCTTTTCAACAGTGAGGTGATTCAAGGCAATTACAACAGACTTGTGATGGAAAGAAATATCCACATCTAGAAGAGAGAGAGAACTATGGAGACTATGGATCCAAGCATAGCATTTTTACCTTTTGTCGTTGATTGTTTGCTTGTTTTTTTTTCTTTCTCATGTTTTTTCCCTTTTAATCTGAGTTTTCTTTTTTTTTATTATCTCAAATGCCCTTTAATTTTTATAGCAATAAGACAAAATTGTACACATTATATTAGGAGCTGATAATATTTTTGTATGAGTTTAAATCTGATTTTTCTTGACAAATATGGAAATATGTTTAGAAGAATTATACATTTAGTTTTTATCAGATTAGTTGCTGTCTTCAGGAGAGGAAAAGGAGGAGATGAGGGAGAAAAATTTGGAATATAAGGTTTCACAAAGGTGAATGTTGAAAACTATCTTCACATGTATTTGAAAAAATAAAATACTATTAAAATTAAATTAAAAAAGAAAGTTACTCCAATAGTCCATTCAAAAGATATAGCTCAGAAATGTCAAACTCAGACATATGGCCTGCAAAACTACTGAGTACTTTGAAGCAGATTACAATGCCTAACAAAAATAAATACAATACAACATAGATGATGTTAGCTTGTGATTTTCTAAGTCAATACATGGCATATAGAGATCTGCATCTATTTGAGTTTGACATCACTTGTACAGAGAATCTACGCTAAGGTGGTAGCTACAAGATTGTAGTGAGGGAATGAATATGAGAGATGTTGTGGAAATGAAAAAAAATTAGTGATTGAACAATTTCTGTGACGGAAAGTTTGAGAATGACTTCAAGATTTTGAACCTAAGTGACTGGTAGCATGGTTGTGCTCTCAACAGAAATAGGGACATTAGGAAGAAGGTAGGGTGTTTTTTTTTGGGGGGGGGAGGAGATGAGTTTGGTTTTAGACAACTATAACTATAGAACATTCTTTTGGAGATTATCTAGAAAACATCAGGTGACACAGCAGTGAAGCTTATTTAAATCCATAGGAGATGATGATATCATCAAGGAAACATATACAAAGATATAAGAATTTGAGAAGTTCCTAGGGTACTCTCAAGCAAAAGATGAAAGAAGGGTTAATTTTATGGATGAAGATCCATCAAAGGAGATTGAGATAGTAGGGACAAACATGGAGTTTAAATGGTGCAAATGTCCAGGGAAACCAGAGACTTTAGAAATAGGAGATGATAAATAATGTTAAGTGTTAAAGAGAGATCAAGACAGTTTAGGACTGAGAAGACTGATAAAGTTGGATCCAATTATCTGTGAGCTAAAATCCAGGCAAGGAAATATGAAGTGATACATTAAGCTGATGCATTTCTACAATTTATTTAGTTATTTATTCTAAAAGTTTGACTGAGTCCAAATTATATGCAAAGCACTATGCTTAGCACTGGATAAGATAAAAGGAATAAGTCTCTGCCTTCAAACAGCCTGTAATTTAGCAAAGGATGTAAAATGTGTATGTTGAAAGCATATTCTACCTTACATAATAGCTGTGTCCATAGAAAGTCATGTAATTCTGTGAGAATTCTAACGTGGGAGGAGATCATTTTCAGTCAGGCAATAAACATTTATTAAGCAACTACTATATGCCATCTGGAAGAAGCAGGGAAGGATTTAAGGGGATGGTAGCATTTGAGCTTGATTAGAGTTAAGATGAGTAGAATTTCAATAGGTAGTGAGGGGAGCAGGGAAGAAACGGATACATGGTATGTGGAAAGTTATTGGCAAAACCACAATTATTGGTAAGTGCTGGACTTATTTGAAGAAGGATGAGCAGTTCTCTGATTAAAACATGAAAAATATAGAAAGATAATAGTGTGAGATGACTACTAAATGCATTTTAACTATTGGTTTTCTTATCCCACTGGAGTTTTGACAGTAGTTATGTGCCCGTGAACAATTCCATTAATCTCTCAGAACCTCAGTTTTCTCATCTGTTAAAGACACTAACACAATCTTCACAGAATTGTTGATAAAACTTTGGGTAAATCTTAAAATGCTATGCTACATAAGTATGAGTTATTATAGTCATCCTTCTAAATATGTTTACTAAATCTACAGAACAATAAGAATATTCACTTAGATAAGTAATTTTTTCCCTATTAGATCTGGTACTTCATGGATAACTGTGGTGGTTCAATGGCTTAAAGGCAGAAAGAAATGGAAAGTTGACATATCTGTGTCAACATTTCCTAAATATCTTAGGTTGATAGATTTTATGGTTGCATGTGCTTCTTAATATACCTAGATAATTTAATATTTTTATAGGTTGTATACTTCAATCAATAAACATAAAGTGGATACTATGTGACAGACACTTCTAAATTTTGAGAATACAAAAAGAAAAAAAAGATCTCTGTCCTAAAGGACACAGTTTAATGAATGAGACAGGCCAAATACCATAAGTACAAACAAGCTATATATAAAATATTAATAAAACGATTAGCAACAGGAAGACAGAATTAAGAGTTATTGGGAAAGGCTTGCTGTAGAGGGTGAGATTTTAGTTGGGGCTTGGAAAGCTGAAGTAATGATTAGGAGAGACTAACAATGTGAGAAACAGAGAAAATGTCCCTTTTAGAAAAATAATGTCAACTCGGGGGCAGAGCCAAGATGGCGAACTGCAGACAGCTTTCTCTGTGAACTCCTGGGACATTCCCTCAAACCCAGACAAAGTAAGCCTTCCAACTGGTTTCTAAGTGAGAGCACCGCCAAGCATTTGGACTACAACGCACTTCTATCAAAGATCTACCTTGAAAGAACTCCGGAGAAGGTTAGCCTCAGGGGAAATCAGCTGCTGGTCGCGATCAGACTCCAGCCGGGGCGGAAGTCAGGGATGAGATAGAGGGGCAGATTTTGGGCACCCAGGAAGCCCCTGGGAGACGCCTGGGCCACTTTGCTCTGCTTGCGGGCAGGTGCTTTGGCAGATCTGACTTTGGAAAAGGGTAGATCGAGAGCAGCTGAAAACGTGGTCCTAGTGCGAATCTAGCCCGACCAGCCTCAGACCGGAAGTCAACTCGGCAAACTGCCCCAGGGCAAATACAAATTGTTGCAGTTTTCTCTGCTTTTGACCAATATCCCAACTTTAAATCATGAGCAAGAAGCAGAAGAGAGCTCTCACCATAGAAAGCTTTTATGGAGAAAAAATAGAACAGTCCCCAGATCCTGACATTATTAAAACAATCCCAGATGAAGCCACAAAGGCAGACTTAAGTTGGTCTCCCTTTCAGAAGGCTTACCTAGATGATTGCATTAAGAATCTCAAAAGAGAACTAGAAGAAGAATGGGGAAATAAATTGAAATCAGGGCAACAGAAATATCCAAAACTGGAAAATAGGACTGGTGAATTGGAAAAAGAAAACAGTTCACTGAAAAACAAAATTGGTGAATTGGAAAAAATCACCAATTCACTGGAAAATAAAAATGGTGAACTGAAAAGCAAAATTGGTGAATTGGAAAAAGACAACAATTCACTGAAAAACAAAATTGGTGAATTGGAAAAAGACAACAATTCACTGAAAAATAAAACTGGCAAAATGGAAAAAGAATGCATTGAATCAAGAAATTCAATTGGCCAGCTACAAAAGGAGCTAAAAAAGATAAGTGAAGGAAATAATACTTTAAAAATTAAAATTGAACAAATAGAAGTAAATGACTCAATAAGACTTCAAGAATCAGTTAAACAAAAACAAAAAAATGAAAAAATAGAAGAAAATATGAAATATCTCCTAGGAAAAACAACTGACCTGGAAAACAGATCCAGGAGAGACAATTTAAGGATTATCGGACTCCCTGAAAGCCACGATGAAAAAAAGAACCTGGATGCTATCTTCCAGGAAATCATGAAAGAGAATTGCCCTGATGTTTTAGAATCAGAAGGCAAAATTGGCATTGAAAGAATTCACCGATCACCTCCAGAAAGAGACCCCAAAATTAAAACCCCAAGGAATATCGTGGCCAAATTTCAGGACTATCGCACCAAGGAAAAGACATTGCAAGTAGCTAGAAAGAAACAGTTCAAATACCGAGGAACTGTCATTAGAATTACACAGGATCTGTCAGCTTCCACATTGAAAGATCAAAGGGCCTGGAACCAGAAATTCTGAAAGGCAAAAGAACTTGGATTACAGCCAAGAATAACTTATCCAGCCAGAATGAGCATCATCTTCCAGGGAAGAAGATGGTCATTCAATGATACAGGAGAATTTCACCTATTTCTAATGAAAAGACCTGATCTGAACAAAAAATTTGACCTCCAAATAGAGAACTGAAGAGAAACATAAAAAGGTAAAAAGGAAAACTCTTGAGAACTATATTCCTACTATAGGTATCCTTTAAAGAATGGCAGTATAATTTGATTTTTCTTTGATAATAATGGAAAAGAAATTAGAGGTGGAAGGGATACCATACTGAAAAAGAAAAAGGGGGGAGGGGGGAAAAGGAGGCAAAATAAAGTAAAAATAAAGGAGGTAAAATAAGGCAAAATCTCATAAAGAGACATAGAAGATCTAATATAATTGAGGGAAAGAAGGGAGGGCGATGAGTATTGTGTAAACCTTACTCTCATTAGATTGGACTCTAAGAGAGTATATCAGACACATTTGGCTTCAAAGAAAGCTCTGACCCTCCTTGTGGGAAGGTAGGAGGGAGGGGAGAAAAGGAAAGGGATAAACTAATAGAAGGATTAGGGGAAAGGTATAAAGGGGAGGGAGGGACTCTAAAGGGAGGAGGATTATTGGTGGGAGGTGGTCATCAAGAGCAAAGTACTGGGGAGGGGGGAAGGGAGAGAGGGGAAAGGGAAGAGAAAATCATAACTCTGGGTAAATAAGATGGCAGGGAATACAGATATAGTTATTTTAACTGTGAATGTGAATGGGATGAACTCTCCCATAAAACGGAAGCGGGTAGCAGACTGGATTAAAAGCCAGAATCCTACAATATGTTGTTTACAAGAAACACATCTAAAACATAGAGATACATACAGAGTGAAGGTAAAGGGCTGGAGCAGAATCTTCTATGCTTCAGGTGAACAAAGAAAGGCAGGGGTAGCAATCCTTATCTCGGATCAAGTAAAAACAAAAATAGATCTAATTAAAAGAGATAAGGAAGGAAACTACATTTTACTAAAGGGTTCCATAGACAATGAAGCAGTATCAATACTTAACATATATGCACCAAGTGGTATAGCATCCAAATTCCTAGAGGAGAAGTTAAGAGAGATTCAAGGAGCAATAGACAGTAATACTATACTAGTGGGAGATCTCAACCTTGCTCTCTCAGAATTAGATAAATCAAATTCCAAAATAAATAAGAAAGAAGTTAGGGAGGTTAACAAAAGGCTAGAAAAGTTAGGTATGATAGATCTCTGGAGGAAATTGAATGGTGATAGAAGGGAGTATACTTTTTCTCAGGGGTTCATGGAACTTATACAAAAATAGATCATGTGTTAGGGCATAAAAACCTCAAAATCAAATGCAGAAAAGCAGAAATAGTAAATGCATCCTTCTCAGATCATGATGCAATAAAACTCACATGTAATATAAGGCCAGGAGAAAATAG
>JAJPUD010012650.1:0-38921 GCA_023553655.1 Myrmecobius fasciatus | reverse complement strand
AGGGAGGGAGGGAGGCAGGGAGGGAGGGAGGAAGGAAGGGAGGAAAGAAGGAAAAAATCCAGCCGCTGCCTTCAAGAAGTTTACAATTTAGTTAGAGAAGACAGCACGCAAAAGAAACTTGAAGCTGCCAGAGTGAAAGGTACCTTCCATGGTTACCTTAAAGAAATCCACTAAGAGTAAAGCTGACAAATTGTTTTTAAGGTCCAAAATGTAGTCTCTTTAAGGTATTGGTGTTCCAAGTTTGGGTTTGAAAACTGGCAACATTCACAATCTCACAAGTGAGGAATGACCTTTGATAGTTGTCATTCAAGATGTCACTTCTGCTGTAGCAGAGATTAAGACATTCTTCTGTCAAGTTGTCTTTACCTATGAACTTGGTAGAAAAAATATTATATAGGAACTGAAATAAAATTTAAATTTATATTACTCACAGACTAAAGTAGGAAGGGGGAGGTTATGCTTCCTGAGATATTAGGAAAATATGTTTATTCTTTGTACTTGCTATTCATTGAAGTACATTGAAGTGTATATTCTTTTGGAAAAGTGGTGGAAGGGGGCTCTAAGTCAAAAGTGCTTAACAGGTCCGTTGCCTGTGGTGATTATAAATCTCTGGTAGTAAAGAAAGAGGCAGCCCAGTTCCTAAGGGCTACCCTAGAATCCTAAGAAACATGGGTAACCATCCTAATTCTGAGAAAATGACACTGAGCATACTAACTACATTCAAAAATACAAAGTCTACAACATATACAGTACATATGATTTTTCATTCTGAGCTTATATCTTAAAATAATAACTGACAAACTTAAGTGTGTCCAAACTAGAAAGATGATCAGGTTGGTGAAAGGTCTTAAAATTCTATCAAAAGAGTGATTGATTGAAGGGATTTAATTTGGTGAGGATTTAATCTAAAGTAGATTTTGAGCTGTATAAAAGTTCATTGCAAACACAGCATTATGTAATGGTTGCAGTTTTGAAACTGATATCAAGAGATACTTGGACTAAGATCTTGCCTCCAACATTTAAGTATTAACTATGTGATTGCAGATAAGTCCCTTAACCTTGGTGACAACTAGTTTGATCATACTTAAAGTGAGGATGATAGTAATTGTATTAACTGTCTCCCTGGGATGCTGGGACTATAGTGAAGTTGTATTCCCAGAACTTAGCATAGAGTCTGACACATAATTGATAACATTAAAAAAAAACAACTTATCTTTTGATTGACTGTTTGGATAAAATACCTGATGAATATGCTCTGAGTCCCTTCTCTACTTTATGTCTTCCCATAAAGTCTTACTCTAGTACCTACTCATTGGCTAGAGATGATCCTAGGTTCTTAATAACTATACCAAAGAAACACAGTCTTTTGTAACCTTCTGAAATTTGGGGAAAAATTAGGTATGAACACATTCTATTATCATTTCTTGGGAATGTTTAACAAATACAAATTAGCTATAATAAGAATATAAGCAATAAAATTACAACCACTTTTAATAAACCATGCCATAAATATATGAAAACCAAGGGCAATTCTTCAAATTGTAAAAAAAAAATTATAACTTATGGAAAAATTGTGGGAGATTATGATATCACCTCATTAGATATAGAAATAGTAGAAGGGGGAAAATTGCAAAAACATTGACAAGAGGCCCAACTAAGCATACCCTAGTGTGATTCATGAAGAAGTAGACATAACAGTAAAGGAAATAAAAATGTAAAGAGAATATAGAGTAGATAAATATATGCAGAGGAAGTAGAGGTAATAGAATTTTCTAAGCATTGAGGGATCAAGTATCAAAATATCAAATGCTCTAAAAAATAACAAATATTGTTACAAAAAAGTTGACTTAAAGAATATTAATATCAGTCAACAAGCATTTGAGTATCTACTCAAATTGTTGCATAGGAAAAATGTTTTTTCAAGGGATTCTCAGTCTAGTGAGAAAAGAAAACACATGCAAATAACTATCTCTAAACTATCTATCTAGTAGAAATAATTTCAGGAACAAATGAAGATTTGGGTTGGAGAGAGGGGCATGTGAGTAGGCAGTAGGAAAGCAGCCAGTAGATAGGGAGAGATTGAAGATTAGATATAGAGTAGATATGATAGAGAGGATTGTCTGTTGGAGAAGATAGGAAGGATCACTTGTGCATGTACAGGGGTTTGACTGGACAAGAAGAAATGTTACCTCTTCATGTGGAATAGGATTCAAAAAAGATATTATTGGACAAGTATCTGAGTGATAGGAAATTTTGGAATTAGTATAGTTTTGTGATTTTCTTCTATGTTCGCAACATATAATCAATGTATCTAATTTCCCAATTTTATATTTTTTAAATGAGAATAATCTATACATTCATCATTGGTAGCATTGATAAGGACTTGAATAAAAGAAGAGGAAGATATTCACAAATTATATTCTTCAACAGACTACAATTGAATTAAAATAGTAAATAATATTCTGTATTTTATTGATGAATTTAAAGCTTAAAATGTCTATGAAGCAAGTACCAAAATCATATGTGACTATTTAAAAAATGTAAAAAGAGAAATGTGATTCCGTAATTGTCTAATTATTAGTAATAAGCAGCAAAGAGATAGTGACCCAATAATGTCCATATTATGATTTGTATTTACATAGACAACCCATAGACTGTTCTTAACAATTTTGACAGATGCTACATAAGAACTGAAAAAGAGAAAGATGACTTGACTGACTTTAGAAAATTATTGATATTCCAATCCATTTCTATGAAATGTAAATGGATTTTTTTTTGTAACAACAGTGTTCTTTTGACATTGATCTTCATGACTGAGTCATGGGGTACCAGAAAAACTGAAGGATTAAATTTGACAGTCACCCAAGAAAAAATAGAGAGTCATTTGGGAGATGTAAGTAGGGTGTAAAACATTACCAATCAAAAGAGAAAAGTAGCATAAACAATATCAGACAGATGCATACATATAGTTAGAGCTAGGAATATTTATGGATAATCATGCTAAAGTTTAGAGGAATGTCCTGAGCTCCTTATAAGAATCATGTATTGAGGATTTGTATTAAGAAATGCACAAGTAGGAACTTAGGATGAAAGGACATGGATGACTTTCAAAATTCAATTTTGGAAGGAGTTTATTCCTAGAAGCGATTAAAAAGTCAGTGCAGTTCTGAAATATTATTTTTTGATAAGGCAGATTTTATCATGCAGCAAATATTAATATGAAAACAATTTTATCACCTAAAGCTCTAGTGAACACATTAAATAGAGCAGAGACTCTGAAAAGTATATATCATTTATAAAATGAATCAACAAGCATTTATTAAATGTACACTATGTGCCAGCATCTCCGTTAGGCTATAGGCATAGAGTGTCAAAAGCAAAACCATTCCTTGCTCTCAAGGACACAAAAAAGAGAATCAACTTCTATAGATACTAACCAGACACATACTAAAATATATGCAATATAGTTTTGAAGAGAGCCTGCTAGAAGTATTGGGAAAATTCTACTATAGAAGATCTTGCTTGAATTGAATCTTGAAAAAAAAGACATTTATTCAGAAAGATGGAACTAAGGGAGGAATACAAGGTCCACTCAGTCTTCCTGGACTCAGTCCCTGATTCCACAAACAGTCTGGGAGGCTGTGGGTACTTGCAAGAGGGGATATCTCAAAGTTTGCAGTTCATAGTGAGAGTGGAGAGCTGAGGCACCATCCTCCCACACCATGATTAGAGGGGCTTATAGAATTACCTCTCATTTGAAAAAAATGAATAGGCAAAGAATAAAGAACCCCACCATTGAAATTACTATGGGAACAAGGAAGATGGGTTTCATCATCAGAGAATGGTACTTTAGTAAAAAATTTATTTAAAAAAGCTTCTACCCCAAAGAGTAATGTGAAATGGCTCTCTGACCAGAGAAAATTTATAGAAAAACTCAAAAAAATTAAAAATCAAATGAGAGACTGAGGAAAAACTAAAAAGTAAACGAATAAAAAATCAAAACCATCCAAAAATAATAAGAAGCTCATGGGGAGAAGGAGTTAACCAAGTAGAAAAGGGGGTACAGAGTCTCAAATATGAAAATAATTCTTTGAAAATTAGAATTGAGCAAGAGGAAGCCAGTGAAGTTATCAGAGACCAAGAAATAATAAAACAGATTTATAAAGAATGAGAAAATAGAGCAGAATGTGAAACATTTTATAAGAAACACCACTGATATGGAGAACAGATCAAGAAGAGAAAAAATAGGAATAATGAGAGTGCCAGAAAGTTGTGAGCAAAAAGAGAACCTTGACACAATAATGCAGGAAATCATCCAAGAAAATTGTCCTAGAGTGGAAGAACATGAGAGGAAAGGAAATCCTTTGGGAAAAACACACAGGAGATATCATTGGCAAACTTTGAAACCCCCAGATCAAAGAGAAAATTTTGTAAGAAAAAAGGAAAAAAAAAAACAATTCAAATATGCTGGAGTTACAATTAGAATTGTACAAGACATATCAGTAGCTACAATAAAGGACTGCAGGTCCTGGAATCATATCTACCCACAATCAAAAGGACTAGACCAGAGGCTAAAAATGTCATATCTAGCAAAATTATCTATAATTTTGAATCAGAAAAAAAAAACATTCAATGAGCTTGCAGATTTTCAGGACTTTCTGGAAACCAAACTTTAACTTAACAGGAAATTTAACATATAAGAGTTAATATGAAAGATCAATTTTAAGGAACTTATCATTGGACAAGCTATTTAAACATGGAAAAATTGTTCTGTTTTGTTTTGTTTTTACACAGGAAAATCTATACTATGTGTTTAAGATTCACATCAACAATAGGACAGCTCAAAAGAAAGATTGGGGCAGAGTCAAGGTAAAATTAATAATCAAGTTTTATACAAATGAGATTCAAAGGAAGAATAGACACAGAGTTGTTAACGGGAGGAGGAGGGCTCATAGTTCTGAAAACCTACTCACACTGGAGATGGATTATATAGACAACACTACATATATACCCTGAAAAGTTTAGCAACCTCAAAAATCTATAAAGAAATAAAGGGGTCTGGATGGACATATGGGAAAGCAAAGAGTAAGGGAATAAGAAAAGGGAGAGATTTCTGGGTGGGGGGAGGTTAAGTATCAACAAAGAAGAATTAAAGCAAAGTCAGCAGGGATAGGAAAGACATATGTCAGTATGTAGGTGTGGGTGTGCATGTATACATGTATATTTCTGCATGTGTTTGCATAAATATATCTTTTTTTAACTGTTGCTTGCTTGGAGGTGAGGAGGGATGAAAGGGGGAAAAATAATGAAAAATAATAAAGTATAAAGCAGAGAACCAAAGATCAATTCACAAGGAAGTAAAGAAAAAATGGACATTCATGAATGAAATTTATTCTACTAATATATACACTTTTTTGATCTGGTAATTTGTTGTTATATATTTTGAATCCTCTGAGCTCATACAATGTTCTCTTTTGCTTTTCTCTATTTGTTTTGTATTCTTTTCTGTTCATCTTTTTTTCTTAATGTTTTTTCAAGTAAAATAAATTGTTAAAACATTTAAAAAACAGAAAGCTTATTTCTGAAGCTGCTGATTTTTATTCTTTTATTTTTCTGTTATGCCTTATACCTAGAAGATGCTCAAAACTTTTTTTGGTTTGTTTTCCAAATTCGAATTGAGGCCACCAACTAAAATAAATACTGCTCTAAGCTTTTTCAAAGAAACTTGCCATTTTTGCTGAATAAACATAAATTTCTACAAAGAGTAAATACATGTAGATTAGGTTTAATATCGTTGTTTTTTATTAAAATTGAATTTTTAGTAATGGTGCTGGAGGAATTGAAAAAGAAAGAAATATGAAATTGCCATTTACTCTTAACTTACTTTGAAAATTAATTACAACCTGGGACAGTCAGCTACTAAGTTCCTGCTGAATATTTTGTATATTAAAAGAAAAGGGTTCCATAATGATGTACTACATTTTCTCATAGTAGAGAATTAATATGTGCCATTGAGAAAATAATGGATTGGATTCAGGATGAATGAGTTGCTATGAATAGTACAGTAGACAGATGGGATCTAGTCAGCTTAGCTCACCATTATTTGTTATATAGATTAGAACCATTACATGCTAACAGATTTGTTCCTGCCATTATGACAAATTAAAAGAGATCACTACACATGCAAAAGCATTAACTTCCTGGCCCTGGAGGTTTTGGTGCGTTTCGGTGCCTTGCCAGCATGGGTGAATACATTATTCTCTAACTTTTGTAAATGATTGTGCCAATTCTAACTCTATCTCCTTCTAAGAAATTGTTGACATGCAAAAGAAAAATCAACTTCCACATCTCAAAAGTTAATGAGGCTGCAATTTCACATGCTTCCATTTCTCAGTGAAACAAATGATACAAATCAATTTTGGGGAGAAAAAATTCCCAAGGAAATAGAAGTACCCAGAAGAGAATTAGTAATACTGACCACAAACTTGATTCTAGGCTTTTGTTCACTTCATTAATAAGTAGTTAATTAATTATCCCATCTTCCAGAAATTATCAAAATCCTTATAAATATTAACTGACCCAACAAGTGATAATAGGGAGTAAATGCAGTGATTCAGGGAAAACAAAACAAAACAAAACAAAAAAAAAACTTCTTATCTAAATTTCATAAAGTTAGTCATATCTTATCAGGCACAAATTCTATAAAAAAGAAAATAAAATGAATGGCCTATTGTAATGAAGTGTTCTTAATATTGACTAATTTTTAAAGTCACCATTTGGTTTAAAAATATTATTTACTATAAGTTTCTGAGCCAAATGTGATGCTGTCATTTGGCATATCAGCTAATTGTTCTGAATTCAGTGGGATCTTGTCACAATTCCTTTTTTTCAACAATACAGTAATAAAAAGCAGTTCCCTAAGGTTTAAATAAAAGACGATAAATTCTTTCTCAGCTCAAAGATTTCACTGTGGTCAGGTTTCCTTAGACAAAGTAAAGCAAAGAGCAGAGAAAAAGGTGTGTAGAGGTGGCTGAAGGATCTTTATGAATATCTTAGGCCAGATTAAATGACTGACAGCCCAATTGTAGTGAATATGGTATAATTTGTGTATATGTAAATATATGAAGGTAAAGAAACATACATACATACATGCATATCTACATGTACATACTCATATATATATACCTATATATGCATATACAAAGCCATCATGTGAATTTGTTACAAATCTAGTGCCTTTCTGTGACACTATAGTGACATGTTATCAAACATAATCAAAAACACAGTATTTTATTACACTGAATACCATACTGACATATAGAAGAAAATAAAATTTAGAAACATTTTCCCATCACTTTGAAATTTTCAATATTTCTTTTAAGAAAAAGATTGATTTAACTTGTTTTTATTAGTCAAACTCCTTAGAGCTGACATGAATATATTCTAGTCATAGTCAAGTGTAAGAAAAGATACAGGAATACTGAAAAAGATATATAGAAAAATTTGAAGAAAATCATTGATGTGGGGGAAGAAATTCGGGGTCAATTTAAGTAGGATGAACTTAATTTAGTACAAGAAGAATTAGTCAGGGTTGTTTCATGATATACCAGATTCATTATACAGTGTTTTGCTAAATTCAAGGCAGCCATTAGGTTTACAAGAGAAGATTTAAAACTTGCAAATGTTACTATAATATTGGTTCAGAATAATCAATGTGAAAGCCCTTATTCAGCACAAAAACTCTAACTGGCATTTATTCAACCCTTTAAAGTTTTAAAAGCTCTTTACATAATTCTCTATCGTTTGATTTTCCAAATAATTCTGTGAAGTAGAGACTGCAAATATTACCTTATTTGTTTATTTTCAGGGTAACTGGGTTGCTTCTTTGTGATATGAATTAATCTTTCTTGATTTCTAGTTCAGTACCTTTCCTTATATAGCACTTTTTGCTAGGTGTCATGTAGGTGACCAAAGAAACACAAACTATCGTTACTACGCTCAAGGAACTATTTTATAATCTACTTGAGGATGAAAAGCTTAACCATTTTTTTTAAAGTAAATTATCAAAGCCTAATTTATGTGTTATTTACTGTGTGACAATTCATTTAATCTCATTGTTTCCTCTTCTATAAATGGGGATATTAATAGCAAAGTTGGATGTTGTGAGGATCAAATGAGATAACAATTGCAAATCATTTAGCACAATGCCTGCAACAAAGTAAGTGCTATATAAGTGTTAGTTATTATTATTATTATTATTATTATTATTAATTAACTGTGCATGTAATAGGAAATCAAGATGAAAGTACAATCTTTGCCCTGAAACACTTTTTAGTTGATAGGTATAGTATTGGGGGAAAAAAAAAAGTTAAGTAGAGTAAAGCTAGTTATGGAGGATTTGAAAAATCAATAATAGAAATTTGCTGTTTTGGTTTGATGCCTCAAGCGATACTGAATCATAGTAGGTTCTTGACTAATGAAGTGACAAAATGAAAATACATACATGGAAATGGCATGATGAATATATGTACTTATTAAATATACTTTCAGGCAGCCGGTTATATGACATATATGTGTAACCTAGAGTACTGGTCTTGAAGGTAGTGTGAAGGAAAAACAACTTTGTTATTAGCATGTGTTGTTTGATTTACTCTCCATTTTCCTAAAGACTAAAATACTGTATACTAAAATTTATTCAATTGCTGAAATAGGCCGGGTTTGGCCAATAGGCCATAAGTTGCCAAACTTTGGCTTAGACCAACTTTTTTATTGAAACAAAATACATTCCACTGGTCCATTCAAATGTGAACGATTGACTCTTCTAAAGGGGCTTGGGAAAGTTTTATAAAATAAGATTTCTAACCTAGGAAACTGAAGTTGCTACCAGAAAAAAAAGCAGCCTTCCTTAGTTTGCTACTAAATTTCTTTTCCTTTCATTTTGACAACTCAGTTTATTTGACCTTCCATCTTTCATACCTTTAGTGAATGAGATTATCCCTGGACTCCAAAGGAAAACAAGCTAAGACATCCTCCAGTCTCTACAAAATTTAAATTCAAATATCGCTTCTTTAACTACATGTGTGACTTAGAACAAATCATTTAATCTTTTGAAACCTCATTTTCTTCATATATTGAGTATAATAAGCAGAGGGAAAGAGAGAGAGAGACAGGGAGACATACAGAGAGGAAGAGAGAGAGAGAGAGAAACAGAGAGAGAGAGAAACAGAGAGACAAATAAATAGACAAAAGAAAGAGGAGGATAAGGAAGAGGAGTAGGAAGAGGAAGAGGAGGAATAGGAGGAGGAATAGGAGGAGAAGGAAAGGAGGAAGAAGAGGAGAAGGAGGAGAAGAAAGGAGGAAAAGAAAGGAGAAGAAGGGAGAAGAAAAGGAAAAAAAGAAAAGGAGGAAGAGGAAGAAAAAGGAACAACTGCAAAGAGGGAAAGTTTTATGTAAAATGTTAAAAGTGACATTTATATGAGATGTTGTCTCTGCATTTCTTGTAACTACCAATTCAATTTCACAAATATTTATTAAATACCTATAGTGTGCAAGGATTTGTTTCCTATCATTATAATTTTGCCAAAGGACTTTGTAAAAGTGCCTTAAATATAACTTTAAGTGCCTCCTGCTTGACTTTGTGTGTGCCCCTTACTCTAATTCCAAAGCACGATCTGTCTGACTAATGGTGCAAAAAGACATATTTATGCTGATTTTGAGACCATTCTACCAGTACCAGTAAAACTACACATGTCACCTATAGGTAGTGAAAGCTATTAAGAGAGACCATCTGTGGTTCACAGTGGTCTAAAACTACAGGTGTTTTGCTAGATTTGTTTTCAAAGAGCAAAAAAGAAGATGTAATTTAACAGTGAATACTAGCTGTGATAGTGGGTCCTATGTGCTCTACAGAATAAATAATACCCTGTTATGAAGGGCAATATATCCAGTTTTATTCATGAATTCTCTAATCTTTGCATGAGAGTCATATTTAAGTAATGCCTTTTAGAAGCAAAGTGATAAGGCAGCACAGAAAGAGACCCTTGGAATGGGAGCAGGAGAGTAACATTCAAGTCCTTTTTTGTAAATCTGATTATCAGTATGGGCCTCAGCAAATAAATTAACCTCTCAGTGGCCCAGGCAATTCTCTAAGACTTGAACTTACATAAGATTTGTAAGCAGTGTAATTAGGTGCCACAAAGATCTTCTGAACATATCTGGTCTCATTTAATACTTGTGTGAAATTGAGCAAGAAATTTAACACTGTTTATCTTGTCATCTCATCTGTAAAATGGGCTGGAGAAGGAATGACAAACCACTCCAATATCTTTGCCAAGAAAACCCCAAATAGGGTCACCAAGAGTTGGGCACAACTAAAATTAATGAATAGCGTATATTAGGTGATTTTTGCTCCTAATATAAAAAATTGCTACCACAGCTCTGCTTTTTTTTTCTTTGTGGGCTGAGATGACATAGGTAGCAATACTAGTTAAAAAAAAGAATATTTTTTCTTTTATTTTTTCCCTTCAGAACAACATTGTAAAAGGCAGAGGATTGTAAAAATTGTAAAATTGTAAAAAAATTATAAAAAATTGTAAAAACATTGTAAAAATATCAGAGGATATTTGGCAGGATTCTGGCAGATTTGAATATAGAGATACTCATGAAAAAAGGGGAGCAGGAACAGTATATATTTAAGTTATTTCTGTCCTTGGTTATATGACCCTATCACAGTCAGATTGAAGAGTCAACCAGCATGAGTGTGTGAAGAAACAAAGGTTATTTGGGTCCCCCAGCACTCTGTCACAGTCTGGTGCCATCATTCAGCCAAAAGACAAAGTCTGCAGTAGGAGATTCAATCTCATCTATGGAAAAAAAAATCAAGCATTCTTTCCAGCATCCTAATATTATGTCTCTTGTTGACTGTAAGTAACCGTGATAGATATACTATTTGATTTCAAATTCATTTCATTTCATTGGTATAAGATGCATGTTAGAATAGAAGATAAATATTGATTTTCATTGTGAGATTGCCTTCATTCATCCAGTTTGCACCATGCAAGTGATAAAAAAAATCACATTTAATAGCAATCTATGATTTCTGGCACATCATCAAATTTAATCGTGGTGGCCTTATATAATATGGTTAGTACTCTTCTGAAATAGAAAGAAAAGTTGTTTTCCATAAATGTCAGTCTTCCCTTTCCTAACAAGAGACTTTGTGAACAAGGCCCACAACAACAAAGCCTTCCAGGGTAAGTGACTGATCTGAATCTCCTCTCAGTTTCTAGTCAACTGCATGCTATTCTGACCCATTCTAAACTGAGTTTCCAGGCTGAATTGAAGATAAAACATTCCAACAGGAACACTTGGTAATGTTGCCTGAAAGCAAGAGCAATTTGCATCTTACATCTGTAAATCATTGTTTGCCTATTTTTTTTCTCCCCAAATCCCCAAATGACTTCATTATTAAATCACAGGTGCTGGACCATTTGTTATAGACATGCAATCTCTAAGTAAAAAGGAAATGCTTTGACATTTGAGTACTTTGGCATTTTCTCATTGATATTAATAGTGCTCTACAATTGTCATTCAGGATGTCATTTACTCACAGTGATGGTTATTAATTACAAATGTTATGTAATCTGTTTGCAATGTAAAAGGTTATGTGTTCTTTCTATTTCTCCTTTTTGATTAAATCTAAATCATCTTGGGTGCAGCCCCATTGGAAACTAAAATGTGAACTTTAAATAGTATTTTAACCCCAAGGATTTGCATGTCAGAAAGAATCTGATGCCCCTAAAAGAGTAAAGCCCGAGATCTAGTCTCTGTAAGCAAGAGTTCTGCGTTGGCAAATTTCAGCTCTGCCTATATGGATTGCAGAAACAAATAAAGGTGAAAATGTTCGTTTACTGGCACAGGGAGTTTTTCACTTGCATGTGTGATTTAATTAAATGCAAATAGAAAGAGCTCTCCTACAGGGCAAGAATATGAATATTTAAAGAGCCTCTTTTCAGTGGAGAATTATTTGACATGATGTATTTCAATGGAGACTGACAAACAGGCTCTGGCTGCAAAAATGATGCTATCTAAAAGTGGACAGAACCACAATGTTTAAACTAACTGCTTTAGAGAACTTTGTAGCATTATACAAATCCCAAAAGGTTTTTTTATGAAGTCCACATGGCATACTTTCTTTAGTATTCTTTTCACCCTGCATGCATGAACCACTTAGATATATTTCATATTCATTCATTTCTTCATATATTGAAAACCCATTTTTATCTCAGACTGCTGGACTTTGCTATGTTGACCTGATAAGTATTTCATTCTAATGTCAAAAAATACAGCAGCATCTCTTACAAACTATGGGAAAAGGCCTGCTTCCAGAGATAAGGGCAAGTACACATAAAGGCTTCAAGTTTACTCAACTTTTTATGGGGTATTTTGTAGTCTAGGGCTTGCCCCTGAATAAGATGTATTTTCTGTAATACTTAGATTTGTTCTCTTATCAGTGTGAACACTTCTATCACCAATGTAGATTAGCCTCCTCTACTATCTTAAAACGCAATAAAATTAGTGATTTGGCCAAAGTCACACAAATAAGTATCAAAATTCGTATTTGAACCCTGTTCCTCTAATTACAATGTCAGACCTCTTTCTTTACTATTATATTGCCATTTATCCAATGCCAGAACCAAAGCATTGCCAACCCCCAGTCCTTTAAGCATATATACATAGATCAGAAAGAAAAAGAGGTGAGAGGGAAATATTGCTCTGCAGATATACACAAACAATACACATTATGGTGGGGGGGGAGGTGTGGGTGTGGGTGTGTGAAAAACATTGATTCTAGAGTAAAAAGATAATGAATTCAAACTCTCTTTTATTACTTATTTGATCTTTGTATAAATCACTCTTCCTGGATTTCAGTTACTTTTCTGTTTAGTAATGTTATAAGACCAGATTGACCTCTGAGGTCCTTTCTAGCTGAAGTTTTATGGTCTATTAAACTTAGTTGTCTAACTATATTTTGCAATATATGTAATGTATATTTTAAACACTCTTTTAATTGGGAAATGGGAGAACTAAACTCTAGATGTCAAAGAGAAGATTTTATGGTTTCACATAGGTCAATGCAATTAACATAAGAACTTAAATCTCCAATCTTAGAAATTTAGAATTCACATTTATGGGTTATTAGAATATATATTATATATACATATATAATTCTTGATATAATTTTATAGAAGTATCAAATAATTTCTCTATGACACTAGCATCAAGATAGTCTTATAAACACGTTTTAGACATGAATCAGTATTAAATTTAGAGATAGCATTGAAATATTTTTTAAAATCTATATAAAATTTATCTGTAAGCCTGCATAAAATGTTGATTTTCAGTTTTAATTTAGCAAAGTTATCAGATTTTCAGGCCTTCCTGGAAGTTATAGTTTGAGTCTAGACTCTACTGTAGGCAAAATTGATCATTGAGATGTCTGTAAACTCAGTTAGCTCATGATTGATTAGGCTTTTACACATCTAGGTTGATTAAGTAGCTGGGATATGGTGACTGAACTGTGCTTTCTAATTTTGGATTGATCTGTTTATACTATGTTCAGTGAGGAAAACAGACAATATAATTTTCTGATAACACATCATTTTGGTTTCTCTTTGAGCTGAGAGAATTTTAATTCTACACTAAGTTATATGAAAAATAGCAATAATAATAATGATTTCTTTTATTGTTTCTTTCAGTGTCTAGGAAAAAAAATTTATTTTCCGTAACCAATTTCATTTTATCCTGGATGATTCTGTTGAAGTGCATGATTTCACCAAACCAATGGTACTATTATATGATGTCTCATTCTTAAGGATGTCCATTTGTAAATTTAATTACTGAATTATCATACATTTCAATGATTCCATTCACAAATTGGCTCTATTGTAAATCATTTTGCTTCTCTTCAATGACAGAAAGAAAAAAAAACTTATCACAACCACATGCTGCTTGAGTAATTTTTCTTCTTTGTTGGCACTGGAGAAGAGGGAATTGTCTGGATTGTCTGTCATTGTTTTCAAACACATTTGAAAACATTGCTATTTGTCATTTGCATGAAGACATTTGAAAAGACATTTTCTGGTTTGATAGCTTTCAGCCTGGAAAGTTTTTATTTAAAAGAAAGAAATGCAGAAACTAACTTTATTGTAGTGTCTATATTACTAATGGTTTTCATTTCATATGTATGAGTTAAAATTCATAAAATATTGCCTTTTAAAGAACACTTAACATACTATAAGTTCATGGGATTGAAAATAGCAACAGAACTACTACTGGTGAGGAATTTCCACTATCAATGCTGGGTGAGCCCTTTTTTGTAGTTTACTATTTAAAAGTATTGAAAAATTAAATGATTTGCAAGCTCACATAGCCAATATAATTCAAAGACAAGTTTACCAATTATAAAGTAATAGGGAGTACAAAGGACTTTAAATTTTAATCCAACTCTCCAAAATCTCTTTTAAAAATGAAAAAAAAAAACTGAGACCCATAGGAAGAACTGGATTTGCCCAAGCTTATAGAAACTATAGTGGTCAAGATCAGAAAACTAAGTTGTTAGATGGAGGATTAAGTTAATTATCTGCATAATTCAAGAGAAACATTATTTTTTGTTTGTTTCATTTAAAATTGTCATCATATCTGCCACCTACTTGTTTAGATAATTGCTTTGTTTTCCTAACTCAGTTTTGTATACATAGGCACAAATAAATAATTGCAGGATAGCAAAAGGAAATATTTAAAAATATGGAATTAAAAATAAAAATTAACATGATCTCATCAATAAATAGCTGCTTAGCAATAATATGTGTTGCTTCAAGGTAAATAGCCTTGTAAAGAAATATTCTTCCTTTCCCTCACTGATGTTTCTATCAATGTGTGTGACACTATTAGCCTTTTCACCTTGGTTATGGACACTGATGAGGCTTCTGAGTCATTTAATTTATAGCATGTTCAGCTAGTACATGATATCATCTAATCTCATTTGACAAATTTAGTATTCTTGAAGTTTCTGAAGTAAGCCACTTAATGGAAAGTATATAACTTGAAACTGAACTGGGGAGTGGAATTACAAGCTTCAATTTAATTGCTGGTCCACGTTGGGAGGCTCATCTGAAATCGCCAAAACTTAAGGGGAAAACATCAAGACTATATTGCATCAAGTTTAACATCCTTAGTTTCAGGTACAAAAGGAAAGTATTTTACTTAATAAGTCAGGTAAATATAGTTTGTGGTAAAATTGAACTCAACTGAATATCCAAAAACAAATTCACTTATGCTGGCTCAGAGTTATATGCTGAAATGGAATTGTTTCCCCTTCTTAAGGATCTTAGTCTCTCTGTAGATAATATTGAATGATTCCAATTTTTCTTTATTACATATTTAAGTTCAAAAAAGAATAGTCAGTCCCAAGTAGTTTTTGGTACTTTACATTAAATCCAATAAGATACTTGAAAAGTGGTTACCACTGTACCTTATATGTAAAAGTACTGCTTATTCTCTTCCTTTCTCCCACCCCATCCTCAATTATCATTAGAGGAAGTAAATAGACAAAACTTTAACACTCAGAATATTTAAACAACTCTGATCTTTTGAACTTGACAAATTTGGTCCCCAGATCCCCAATTTATCTGCTTCCATATTCCCTATGCAGGAGATACTAGCAATAGACCAAATCTATCTACAAATAAAGCTTCTTTACACAAATAAGAAGGTAAAGGTTTGATGGAAAGAATATCAGATGTGTTAGAAAGAATACTATTGTAAACATTAAACTTTCAATTAAGCAAACATTTATTAAATTTCTAATATGTGATGATACTATATCAGATACCAGTAATAAAAACAAAAAAGTTCTGCTCTGAAAATACATATATCTATTTGGGAGGGGGTATTGGATAGGGGAAGCAGAATATAGTATCAGTACAAAAGAAGGAGGTAGGTAGTAGAGCAGATTGAAACAGAAATGACTTTGAAAAAGCCTAGAGAGGCAGCTAAGTAGCACAGTGGATAGAGCATCAGCCCTGAAATTAGGAGGACCTGAGACACTTAACACTTCCTAGCTATGTGTCCCTGAACAAGTCACTTGACCCCAATTGCCTCAGGAAAAAAAAAGTCTGGAATCAGACAGACTTGAATTCAAATATTAACTCAGATACTTAATAACTGTGTGACCTTAGGCCAGTTAGGTAATCACTGCCTCAATTTCTTCATCTTTAAAATCAGGATAAAATAGTACCTATTTCCAGAACAATTGTAAGGATAAAATGACATAACAATTGTAAGGATAAAATGACCTAATAATTGTAAATCACATTTATAACCATATTTTTATGCTATTTTATTTTGTTGTTATAAATGAATTTTTAAGTAATTAGAGGAAAGGAAAATCATCATCAACTAATGAGATGAGGAAAAGTATATATGTAGGCACATAAATTGAACCTTTGAAGTAAGGGTTTATGTTCTAGGAGGTAGAAGTTAGGAGGGATAACAGATAGCTTGTACAGAAACATGGGGAAAAAACAAGATGTTATGCTAAATTCTAAAACAAAACAAAACAAAAAGGCAGTCAATTCTGCTGGACCATGGCCTGCAGAGGCATTGACCTACTTGTCCTTTCCCCCTCCCCCTCAATAATGACTTTACGATATCCAGTCTGGGACAAATGCTGTCATCTAACACCTACATTACTACAACATTAAAATGAATAAGCTTCCCCTGGTGCACAAAGCTGCTATAAACTCTGCAAGAAGATGTATTGGTACAACCTGGAAAAATCCCATGCGTGGGATCATCAATGTTTGGGGGAGTAGGGAGTAGAAAGAGTGAATGGAACCTCTACTGAAGTACTGAGTAGCATGTAAACTCAGCACCCATGTGGGGTATGATAGTTCAACAAACTATATTTATTAATTTCTTACTATGTGCTAGGTATTATGCTAAATGATGGTGAAAAGTCAGCCTATATACATATATATATGTATATATATTCATATATACATATATATATACACACACACATATATACATATATATAAATGCACACACATATATATAGATATCTATCTATCTATGTAAATGAGTTTATAATCTAATGGGGGAGAAAATATGTAACTAAAACTATAAAAAGCAACCTATGTTCAAGATAAATTGGAAATGATTAAAAAAGGGAAGGCATGAGAATTATGTAGAGTTGGGCAAAGTTTCCTGTAGAATTTCAAGATTTTAGTAGGGACTATCCTTTATATGCATATTGGTATCTTGTTTTCACATCAATTCATTTTTCTCCTGTATCTTTCACCCCACCAGTAGCCCAGAAAGCTATCTTTTATAACAAAGCCTTTTTGCCATTTATCCTTCCTAAGACCTACTACTTCCACCTTCCAAATCCCCCAATAATGAGTTATAAACAGATATACCTGAAAATAAATGAACTTTTTTTGTCAAGTGTGGGAAAGATTATGGTGAAGTTCAAAAGATTAGGTATAATTACTTGATGAGTCAGAAGAAAGATTGTATAGAATTGAAGAGTTGTGAGAAGTGAGGAGAGATGCAAGGATTACATATTTTTTTTTTGTTTCTTTGGGTTTTTTTCCCCTAAGAATGTCTAAAAGAAAGAAGAGATAGAGATGGAGTACAATTGCTTGAGGGGGTGGTAGGTCAACTGAAGGGATTTCTTTTAAAGGATAATGGAGTTCTGCACTGTCAATTTTTGACAGATGACCTCTTTTATAAGCTCAACCTTTTATAAACAGCTGATTTTTAAATTCCCTCTTTACCTTTGTCTACTACCAAGAGAATTCATTTATTTGCAATACTGGAAACAGTAGTATCAAAAACCAAAGTGAGAAAATCAAGAAGGGTCAAGGGAATCTACATCTAAGAGAGAAGAATAGATTTCTTTACATTAAACAAATTTAAATTGGAGAATAGGCCATTTGTTAAGAATTGGAGTATATCAGTTTTTAAAAGACCTCAATGTTTACCTAAAGCAGCATGAACAGAAACCTTCAGAAGGGTATCCCTGACAAGTTGTTATTCTTTATGAATATTTCCAGTGATAGGGAATTCCTATGGTAGAGAGAATACAGGTCTTGGAATGAGAAAAAACTGGGTTGATACCCCATTCCAGACACTTGTAATGATTTGAGACAAATTGCTGGGCTTTTCTTAACCTCTTTACATCTTTATATCTTTACAATGGGAATATTTGCAGTATGTACTTCACAGTTGTTTTAAGGTTCAAGTGAGTTAATTATAGTAATGAGATAAATAGAATATTCTTTTTAGATCTTAAAATTCTGCATAAATTCCAGTTATTAAATAGTTTTAATAACAAAAGTGATAATGATAATATTATTCCCTCTTGAAATAATGCATTCTATGTTTTGGAAATTTTTAAGTTAGAGGAACTGGCTTCTATTTTTGTGTGTGTGATACTTGCTAACTGAATAACCTTAGGCAGGACATTTAACATCTCTGTTAATTTGTTTTTACTTACAAAAATTATTGGATTAAATTATTTTCTATCTCTATGTATGCATGACCCAATCAAAATGCTAAATATATATATAGAATTTTTTTTAGAATTTTCTCTCCTAATATTGAGTCTAAATCTAAGTACTTTCTCTCCAGGATTAAAGATAATATTTCTCCCCCCAAAAAAATCATAGCCTTTCAAATACTTAGAGCCAGCTCTATTGTCTCTCCTCACTCCTCCAACTCTTTTCCAGGCTAAGGATCACTACTTTATTTTACCCTTCCATAACATGATATCTGGGCCCCTTGTTACATTGGTCATTCTGCCAGGAACTGGTATAGTTTTAAAGTGTTCATTCTACAATGTGTTACTGGAACCAAAAAAAAATCCTATGAATTTTATATTTAAAAGAGGAGAGTTCAGGAAGACTGTTATCTTCCTTATTCTAGACATTATTTCTATTTATGAAAGCTGAGATCACAATAGCTGTTTTGAATACTAAATCTCCCACTTCACATGAGAAAATATTAGATCTGGAAAGGACTTCGGAAGCCATTTACTATCACCCATTCATTTCTGACATCCACAGATGAGTTGCCCAGAGTCACACAAATAAAGGCAGGAGTTAACCCCATGTTCTCTAATTTTAGAGTCTTTCCTTTTTATCATGCTATCTCATTTAAATTTGTGTGTCCCTAAAGCTCAGAGTACTTTTTTTCCACATATATTGTTTTCTGTAATAGCTGTAATCTAAAATCAGTCCTCCATCATTTGCTTTATAATTTAAATAGTCTGCTAACTAATCTCTCTGTTTCTAATCCCTAGAGTCAGCATCTTTTAATGCAGCTTAAGATCACATTAACTTTTCCACCTGCCATAATATGCTTCTGACTTGCATTGAGTTTACAATCCACTAAAATCACATTTTTTCCAGATACATTACTATTTATCCGTGGCTCCCTTGTGTTACAAATGAGGCATTCATTTCATTGTACCCAACAGTACAATTTTATATGTATCCCAGTTAAATTTTATCATAAATAGATTCAACTAGGCAAATGTTTGTTTGTTTTGGATCCTGACTGGGAAGAATAAGGGAAAGAAAAAAAAAAGTATTTATGAAGTGACCATCATGTGACAAACATTGGGCTAAGCACTTTACAAATATCATTCCATTAAATCCTCAAAGCAATTCTATAAAGTAGGTGCAATTATCATCCTCTATTTATAGCCAAGAATATTAAAGTAAATAGAGATTGTGACTTGCTCACCATCATACACAGTAAGTATATGACACTGGATTTTAAAAAACTTAATTGTTTTCCTGACTCCAGGCCTGGCACTTTATCTGCCATAGCAGCCTCTAGCTGACTATTAGCTAGTGTATTACCTGTTCCTCCCAGTCTGATGTCATGTACAAATTGATGAGTATGGCACCTGTGCCTTCACATAAGGCATCAATAAAAATGTTAGCTAGCACAGAGCCAAACACACATCCCTGGAGTATTCAACTGGAGACCTCTGCCACATTGACATTGAATCATTAATCATTGAATCAATTGTAGTGACTCTGTCTTTGGCTCTTCAACAAGTTCTGAAACCGTCTGAATTGATTATCGTCTAATCGATTTTTTCCCATATTCTTCCCAAGTATTATATTAGCTATTTTGCTTTAAAAATTAGATAAACATAATTAAAATTGGACAAATCTAAGCCATATATATATATATATATATAATTCCCATCATCTATTAGTATGGTATAGAATCCTTCTAAAAAAGACATGGAATCTGCCACAACCTTTTCTTTTGGAAGCCATTCTGGCTCTTTGTAATCATTGCTACTATTTCTAAATTTTGCCAGCTATTTATTCAATGGTATATTCTAAAAATAATTTATCGAGAGTCAAAGTTAAACTCAGTGATGTTGTCCACAGACTCTTGTTTCATCTCTCTTTTTTGTGAAAATCAAGATGTTTTCCTTTCTTCAGTCTTGTAGTACTTCTCTCATTTTCCATGATCTTTGAAATGTCAATGATAGGGATACAGCAATCATATCTGCCAGTTCTTTCAGGGCCAAGGAATGTAGCTCAACCAGGCCAGATGACTTGAATTCATCAAATGTAACTAAGTGCTTTTTACTATCTCCTAAATGATCTTTGATATCCACCTCTGTTAGGCATTTTATTTTTGCCATTTCCAGTGCTAAGATGATTGTCTTTGGAAGAGAAAATAGAACTAAGGTTATTGTACAGCTCTAACTATTCTGTATACTCAGTAATCATTGTTTTCATCCACCCCCAAGAAACAGTCCTAAGCCTTCTTTGATACAGCTATTTCTTCAAATATAGCTAAAACTAAACAAAATAAAAGACCCTTTTTTTTTGTCCTTAGCTTCTCATGCCAACTGCAGTTCATTCTGTGTTTTGATACTCATGATTCTATTTTTATATCACCATGTCATGGTCATATTCTTTTACCTGGTTTTGCTTTTATCTTCTAGTACATTTCTTTTTAAAATCAAAGTTGGATGCTAGCTCCCAATGCATCCATGTTAATTCTGTGACAAATATTATTTTTCCTATAATCAAAATTATTGTTCAAAATTTTATTATTGAAATTCTTCTATTCTTTTTGGGCTGACTTTCCCAGAAATATTTTAGGCAATGTAATCATATTTATATTTATTCAGAAATTTTTGAAATCTGCTTATCCAAAAAACCCAGCTTTATGTTAGTGACAATCAAATGCAGAATAAAAGCCTCCCTTTTTGTTTCCTTCACCTTTTGAAGAATTAAATTATCACTAAGAAAAGTGAAAAAAAATATTACCCTTCTCAATATATGTGAACAATCCTCAAACAAAAAAAAGTAATTGAAACCTTTGAAAAACTTACACTATGAAATCACATTATTGGCTTCTTAAACTAGTGTCTGACTTGTAGGATTTTTTTCCCTTGTTTGCCACATCTAAAATAAGGAAAATCAATTAGGTACAGAGAATCAACTCATTTAAATTCCTAGAACTAAATAATGTAGCTAAAAATTCCTAAGCACCTCTTTAATTCTTAGATATGTTTTTTCTTCCTTGTGATGGTAAATTGTCAACAGTGAAGTCTTTTGTTTCATTTCCAATGTCATCTAGAAAGGAGAACTCTTGAAGAGTGAACTGAGCAGCTGTTGCCTGGCAGGAAGGTAAGTCAATGACTGGGCACATGACAGTTTCAAATTTGTATAGAATTTAATAGCAAAAAGGCAGTTTACTGGAAAATGATAGTCTTCATGCCCATTGATTTTCAGTTATCAGTTATAAAGTGCCTTTGTAACTTAAGATAAGTCAGCTATTTAAAAAATATTTTAATTCAAAGATATGTCTGACTTTTCATTATAACAATTCTATAATAAAGGATAGAAAATATGGAATTTACTTTGATAGTTTCTTGAGTGGCATGAAGCAAATTAAATTCATTAATAATTGATCTCATTATATAAATATTACCTTAAAAAACAGAATGAGGTTTCCTCTTTAAGCCTAATTTTAGAGATGAGATTCATTTCTTAGGAAAAAAAGTCAAGCATAAACAAATATTTTGAAGATTTCTATTATATGTTTATTACAATTTGCATTCTCATTTCTATGTTAATGTAATGTCAAGGTCAAGGCTGATAAACATTAAAAAGAAAATTAAATACAAAATGAATTCACTTCCTCAGAAATGTTCTTCTCTACCCATAAATATATGTCCATTTCTAATATACAGTTTAGAAAGAGAAATGTTAAGTAGGATTAGTAAAACATAGAAATCCTACCTCTTATGGTTACCATCTTGGAAAAATGTGGCCTCCATGAACCTCAAATTTCTCATATTAAAAAAATGTGAAATTGAAATTTTCTGTCCTTTTCAGTCCAGTTTAAATATACATCTATGATCACATGACTTTTAGAAATTATGGAAAATATGAGAAGTACCTAAAACTGGAAAAGGTCCCAAATAACCTATTTTCTCCCAAAGGAAAAAAAAGTTTTCCTGAAATGACAGGGCCCATGTCAGAAAAGAATAGGCCAGTAAACTTGATTAGAATTCTTAACAAAATTCTGAAATGTATTATTAAAAGGATGGTTAACAAGCATCTAGAAAAGGAAGCAGTGATAACAAATCTCCAAATCTGTCAAGAATCGGTCATATCAGATTAGTCTCATTTCCTTTCTTGAAAATTTGAGTAGGTCAGAAAAAAGTATAGAGAGTTTACCTAGATGTTAGCAAAACATAATAAATTTTTCATGCAAAAATAAAAGGAAATACTGGCTTCAAATAAAATAAATGGGATTGTTTAATAAACATATAATTATTTATATAATTTACTCTTTGTAATTGCTTCATTTCAACTTATATAAAATGTCAATCCAAAAATTAGATTTGCTTCTCATTGGTTTATATTTAAATAACTGAATTTCAATATTCCCAAGTTATTAATCTGATCCTCATATGACATAACTTTATGTTACTTCCACTCTTGGTTTCCTTCCTCTGGATTCTCTTTACTTTATTGTTTTTTTTTCTTAAAATGTAATGTCACAAACTGAACTTAGAATTTTAAATGAGATCCAATATGCAATAATACTATCATATCCTTATTCCTATAAGTAATGCTTTTCAACACAGTCAAAGGTCACATTAACTATTTTTGGTTGTCACCTTCCATTATTGAATCATATTAAGTTTATAGTTCATTAAACTATCCAGATATTAAAAAAAAATAAAATCCTGTTGTCTATCCATGGCTTGGGGGCAGCTAGGTGCTGCAGTACATAAAGTGCCCAGATCTAGAATAAGGAAGACCTGAATTCAAATCTGACCGCAGAAACTTTGTGACCTTGAGCAATACATGCTTGCCTCAGTTTTCTCACATAAAAGCTAAAGAAGAAATGACAAACCACTCCAGTATCTTTGCCAAGAAAATTCCAAAAAGGGTCAGAAAGAGTCAGACACTGAAAAATCACTAAACATTCTAATGGCTCTCCCATCTTCTGCTTGTGAAGTTGAACTTTTAACACCAAATTTTATACTTTTCCCTGTTAAAATTTGTTTTAATCATTTTGGCTCAGTGTAATTATGGTAAATATAAGGAAAGCATTTCAAGCATGGAGAGATCATCTCTGCAAAGACACAAAGGTAAGTAGGAATATCAAAAAACAAACAGAAAATAATCAGTTATCTGGAATGAAAAGTTCATGAAAGTTAATCATTTGAAATTGATCTGAAAAAAAAATAGATCAGAGCCACATTTGAAGTGCTTTTAATGTCAAAAAAATACATTTTAGTCTGAAAACAATAGAGCACGATTAAAGCTTTTTTGAGTAGGGGGATGGTTTGTCCAGACTTTTTCTTTAGAAATATATATTTGGCAGTTATGGAGTATTGATTGGAAGATGGAAACACTAGAAATAGGGCTCTTATTAGAATGCTCTTTCAGTAATCTAAGTGACAAATATTTAGAGCTTAAATTATAGTTGTGGCCATGTGAATGAAGAGAAGAAAAAGAATCTGAGTGACATTTTACAGCTACTATTAACAAAAATTAGTCACTAATTGAATATGACTTAGTAAATAAGAGGGAAGATGTGCCTAATGACCATGAGATTTTATCTTGGATGCCCGAAAGGAAAATGGCATCAAACATATAAAAATTAGGAAATACCATGGATTGTTATGGACTGGGTAGAGTAGAAGGAAGATAATTATGATGATTTTAGTCATACAACATTTTAGAGCTTTTTGGAACAGCCAGATGGAGTTGTCTAGCAGACATCTTCATAATGTAAGATTTCTAGGGCTGGATGTTTAAATTTTGCAATCATCTGCATATAAATGATGATTAAGCCAATGGAAACTTGCCTTCAGTAAGTAGTCAACAAGCACTTTTCTCTTCCTCTCTCTCCTTTATAAGATGATTTTTCATCTTCCAGCAAATGTATATAACGTGCTTTGGAACACAAACACTGCTTTTCTGACAGCATGCATCTTCTTCCTCTTCTTAAAGATTGTGATATTTATTTCTTAACAGTAACTATTAAAAGGTCATTTTCTTTTTTCTCTGTGTGACATTCCCTTGGCAGATAAATTCCCAAATATTTTATATTATCAACCGTTATTTTGAATGGAATTTATTTTTGTGTCTCTTGCTGCTGAACATTGTTGGTAGTATATAAAAGTGCTACTGATTTATGTGGATTTATTTTGTATCCTGCAACTTTGCTAAAGTTGTGAATTGTTTCTAGTAATTTTTCAGTCGAGTCTCTAGGGTTCTCTAAGTATACCATCATAGCATCTGCAAAGAGTGATAATTTTATTTCCTCATTACCTACTCTAATTCCTTTAGTATCTTTTTCTTCTCTTACTGCCAAAGCTAACATTTCTAAGACAATATTAAATAATAATGGTGACAGTGGGCAGCCTTGTTTCACTCCTGATCTTATTGGGAATGGTTCTAGTTTGACTCCATTACATATGATGCTTGCTGAAGGTTTTAAGTAGATACTACTAATCATTTTAAGGAAATGCCCATTTATTCCTATACTCTCCAATGTTTTTTAATAGGAATGGGTGTTGGATTTTATCAAAGGCTTTTTCTGCATCTATTGAGATAATCATATGGTTTTTGTTAATTTGGTTATTAATATAATTGATTATGCTAATAGCTTTCCTAATATTGAACCAGCCCTGCATTGCTGGTATAAATCCTACTTGGTCATGGTGTATTATCCTGGGGATAACTTTCTGTAATCTCATTGCTAAAAATTGTATTTAAAATTTTTGCATCAATATTCATTAGGGAGATGGGTCTATAGTTTTCTCCCTACCTGGTTTAGCTATCAGCACCATATCCATGTCATAGAAGGAATTTGGTAGTACAACTTCTTTCCCTATTTTTTAAATAGTTTATATAGTATTGTGATTAATTGTTCTTTGAATGTTTGGTAGAATTCACATGTAAATCCATCTGGTCCTGGAGATTTTTTCTTAGGGAGTTGATTAATACCTTGTTCTATTTCTTTTTCTAAAATGTGGCTATTTAAATAATTTATTTCCTCTTCTGTTAACCTGGGCAATCTATATTTTTGTAGATATTCCTCCATTTCTTTTACATTATCAAATTTATTGGCATAAAGTTGGGCAAAGAAACTCCTAATTATTACTCTCATTTCCTCTTTATTGGAGGAAAGTTCTCCCTTATCATTTTTGAGACTAACAATTTTTCTTCTGTCTTTTTTCTAATCAAATTAACTAAAGGCTTATCTATTTTGTTGTTTTTTTTTTCATAAAACCAATTCTTAGTTTTATTTATTATTTTGATAGTTTTCTTATTTTCAATTTTATTAATCTCCCCTTTTATTTTCAGAATTTCCAATTTGGTATTTAATTGAGGCTTTTTAATTTGGTCTTTTTCTAGCTCTTTTAATTGTAAGTCCAATTCATTGATCTTTTCTGTCTCTGTTTTATGCAAGTAAGCATCTAGAGATATAAAATTACCCCTTATAACCGCTTTGGCTGTATGCCACAAATTTTGGTATGTTGTCTCATTATTGTCATTCTCCTGGATGAAATTATTGATTTTGTCTATAATTTGCTCTTTCACCCATTCATTCTTCAGCATTAGATTACTTAATTTCCAATTAACTTGTGATCTGTTTTCTCCTGGCCTTATATTACATGTCAGTTTTATTGCATCATTATCTGAAAAGGATGCATTTACTATTTCTGCTTTTCTGCATTTGATTTTGAGGTTTCTATGCCCTAACACATGATCAATTTTCGTATAAGTTCCTTGAACCCCTGAGAAAAAATATACTCCCTCCTATCACCATTCAATTTTCTCCAGAAATCTATCATACCTAACTTTTCTAGCCTTTTGTTAACCTCTCTAACTTCTTTCTTATTTATTTTGTGGTTTGATTTATCTAATTCTGAGAAAGCAGAGTTGAGATCCCCTACTACTATAGTTTTACTCTCTATTTCTCCTTGCATCTCTGTTAGTTTTTCCTCTAGGAATTTGGATGCTATACCACTTGGTGCATATATGTTAATATTGATACCGCTTCATTGTCTATGGAACCCTTTAGTAAAATGTAGTTTCCTTCCTTATCTCTTTTAATTAGATCTATTTTTGCTTTTACTTGATGCAAGATAAGGATTGCTACCCCTGCCTTTCTTTGTTCACCTGAAGCATAAAAGATTCTGCTCCAGCCCTTTACCTTCACTCTGTATGTATCTCTATGTTTTAGATGTGTTTCTTGTAAACAACATATTTTAGGATTCTGGCTTTTAATCTAGTCCATTACCCACTTCCGTTTTATGGGAGCTTTCATCCCATTCACATTCACAGTTAAAATAACTATATCTGTATTCCCTGCCATCTTATTTACCCAGTTATGATTTTCTCTTCCCTTTCCCCTCTCTCCCTTTCCCCCTCCCCAGTACTTTATTTTTGATGTCCACCTTCCTCCAACAGTCCTCACCCTTTAGAACCCCTCCCTCTCCTTTATATCTTTCTATTAATCTATCTCTTTCCTTTCCTCCTTTCCCTCCCACCTTCCAACAAGGAAGGTCAGGCCTTTCTTTGAAGCCAAATGTGTCTGATATAGTCTCTTAGAGCCCAATCTAATGAGAGTAAGTTTTACACAATACTCGCTGCCCTCCCTTCCTTCCCTCAATTATATTAGATCTTCTGTCTCTTTATGAGATTTTGCCTTATTTTACCTCCTTTCTTTTTTTACTTTATTTTGCCTTCTTTCCCACCCTTTTTTTCAGTATGATATCCCTTCCACCTCTAATTTCTTTTCCATTCTTATCAAAGTAAAATCAAATTAAGCCCCCATTCTTTAAGGATACCCATAGTGGAAATATAGTTCTCAAGAGTTCCTTCCTTTTTGCCTTTTTATTCTTTTCTTGAGTTCTGTATTTGAAGGTCTACCTCTTAAAAATTTAATAGCAACACGTAAGTAACTTTTCCTCAACTTCCTCCCAGTTTATTCTCCTCAAATGCCACCCCTGTACTATTTCACAATCCTGAAAGCCTGTAAATTTATTTAACTATTTCATTATTTTTATTCAGCTTGCACCATTATTTTTCAGTCTCTTCTGCCATTTGATTACTTCCTGGAGAATGTGGAAACAAAATATGTTTATCTATAAAATATAGCTGTAGTATTACCTAATTAAGGGCAGCTAGGTGGTACAGTGGATAGAACACTGAAATTGGAATCAGAAAGATTCATCTTCCCAGGTTCAAATTTAGCCTTAGATATTTGCTAATTGTGCCATGTCACTTAATCTTGTTTGCCTCTGTTTCCTCATCTATAAAATGAATTGGAGAAGAAAATGACAAACCACTCCAATAATTTTGCCAGAAAACCCCAAATGGGATCAAGAAGAGTTGAACATAATTGAAAAGACTGAACAGTAAGTCACCAACTTATTATATTCCTATACACGTATAGGAATTCCTATATATGTGTATAGGAATATAATAAGTTGATAATTTAAATCCATGTCTCATCAAATTGCTTACCAATTTCCTCAGATTTTTTTTTTTGTTAAAAGCTAATTTTTTCATTATATTTTTTAATCTAGATTTTCTCAACTTCACAAATAGTTCTGTGACCACACTGATTTGGGTAATCCATCATATGATCAAGATTAAAACACATTTATATCAACCCATTTTATGTGATGCTCATCAGGGTCCTTCCAAAAGTTTGCCATTAAGGAGCCTATCATTATTCTGGAGGCCTTTCATTATTTCCATAATTTAAAACAGTGAGGTTAACTCAGCCTTAACACAGAGTTCTTTTCCCCAACCATTTCTGCTCCACTTTCCAGATTTTTTACCTACTCTTCTATGCACAACTCTCTGTTTCCTGATTCCTGTATTTTCATTTGTTGTTTCCCAAAACTCAAATGACCTCTATCCTCATCTCTGCCTCCTGGCATCCCTGGTTTTGTATAAGTCTCAGGTAAAATATCACTTTCTGCAAGAAGTTTGTTTCACTGCCCTTTAATGTTAGTGTCTTCCTTTAAGATTACCTCTAATTTATTCTGTTTATATCTTGTTTATATATAGCTTTTTACATGCCATCTCCCATTTTAAACTACTAGCTTCCCGATGTTACTAGGATTTTTTTTTTTGCCTTTGTTTGGTTGGCTAGCACTTATTATAGTGCCTGGCAAAGAGAAGATGCTTCAAAATGGGATGGAATGTAGATACTTGAAATAACTGCAGTTCTGCAAAACTGCAGTTTATTTTGTGAGGCTGAAACAAACTGATAATGTCACCACCAGAGGGGTAATAGTGTTGTAAAGCACTTCATAGCTTAAAGCACTTTCACATATTTTGTCATAATATATCTCCACCATAATTCTCTCAGAATAACAAGAATTTTTATTCCCATTTTATAGATAAGAAGACTGAGAGTTAGAAAATAAAGGGTTGGAGGAATTGCACATGATTAATGTATATTGAGTTGCTTGCCCTCTAATGGAGGGAGTGGGGAAGGAAGGAAAAAATTTGGAACACAGGGTTGTATAGGAGTAAATTTTGAGGATTATCCATGCATGTGTTTTGAAAATAAAAAGCCTTAAAAATAAATACATAAATAAAAAAGGAAAAGAAGGAAGGAAGGAAGGAAGAAGGAAAGAGAGAAAGAAAACAAAAGAAAATGAAGATTTATAAAACTTGCAAAAAGTTCTAAAGGTTAGCATGGGAAGTGGCTGGTCATTCTAAAGCACTTGTTTATTCTCAGCCTTTGCCAGCCTTCTAGAGTCTGGATAATGAGGGGATTGAGATCGAAGAAGTTTAACTGACTTACTCTGTATGGCTAAAATTCCTAGTCCCCCATTTATAGCTCATTTATTTTGAAACATTTTCAAAATTCAAGCCATATGCTTCTTTACATTTGAATAGAGTATAAGAAAATAATTATTTCACATTCTAATGGAATTTTTCATGGAGTGTCATTGAGATGGTGAGAAATTTGCTATCCTTAACAGATAGCAAAGCATGAAGTTCATAAGTCGATTTTGAGGAGATTCTGTAAGCAACTAGGCAGATATGACAAGACAAAGATTACTTCATTTTATTTCCAAACAGAAAGGATCTGCCTCTTCTCTCAGAGAGGTCTAACTCTTCATCAGAGATAGCTGAGGTAAGAATCAGGGAAGTAAGTGAAGTTGAAGAAAAAGTAGCTTTAAGGTCATTAATAAATAGCAAATGGAAATTCCTGAAATTTCTTTGTGGGTGCACTTCTGTCTTCACAAAGGTTTGTTTTCCCTTCAAAGAACTGGATATTTCTTTCTGACAGTAGTCCCTCAAAAGATTAGAAAATAATTCTCATAGAATCTCTGGGAAATGGGAGAAAATATGAGCATTATTCTTCAGGCAATTGATAGGAATTGTTTAATGGAGAAAATAGTGAAAATTTATAGAAAGGCATAATTGTACTAATAGAGCAGATTTTGGTAGAAAACAAAATAAAATAATAAATATGTATGATTTTTGATAAAAACAATGATAAATATGTATGCTCAAACTATGAAAACTATAGTTAATTGACAAAATAAGGAAAGGAAATTCATGAAGCATGTTCTGAAAGGTCAAAATCTTAGAAAATCACAGTCCTTTGTATTTTCTATGCATATTTATGTTAACTTCAGGAAAAAAATAAGCAAGGGGATTTGGAGTGGCCCTACTTTTGGACAGAGAGTAGATCAGGATGGCTTTATTCATAATATTTAAATGTAACCTTTATTTCTCTCTTGACTTCAGACATCTTATCTTTTAGGGGAAAGGGAGGGGTGCAAAGTATAAGCCCTTATATTTAAAATTGAATGGCATTTATTTCTATTGTCCTATTGTATCTTTGCCGAAGGAATTTTTTGCAAACAAAATTTTGAAATGCATGACTAGGGAGCTTCATCTACTTAGATGACTTTGACAAGATTAGAGGATAAGAGCATCTAGAAATGTATTTATTCAAGGACTGATTACCAATAGCTGACATTGTGCATGGAAGTATTAGCACAAAAGATGAGCTACAATAATGCATTAATCTTATGCAAAGTCACATATGAAATCTATTCCTTGCTGTTTCAAAAAATTATATGTATTCATCTCAATAATCCTAGGATCTTACATTGCTTTAACTGACTTCTCAAATTTTAAGCTTTATTGTATACTCCTTAATCTTTTGAATAGCCAGTTTCAAGTATTCCTCATACTGGTGCTCTTTGGAAAGATCATAATGAGTGATGGGTGAAATTTAAAGTATTCTAACAATTGTTTGGTTTACAGAAACAGATGAAAATGTGCATGATTATTCAAATTTGACTATACTCCTTTGGTTCATAATGATGGGTTATAAATATCTCATGAACTGTATTTCAAGGTTTCCTCTTTAATGAAGTTCCATTTAAATTAGGAGCATGGTTGGAACTCTCCTTAGAACTAAGAATTGAATTCCCTCACCTGTCATTCTCCTTTTTAAAAAAGAGAGAGAGAAGTTTGAAAAATTAATCAAAGGTGAGAGTTGACATATCTTATCTGAACCCTGGCAAATGAACCATTTATTCTGTAGGAATTCATATCCTATAGAAAAATAAAAACTTACAAATCATCCCTTCATATGTTGTCAGGCTAATTTGTTGCTTTTTTGTGTAAACAGTAAAATAATGCATTGTTGGGGCAGCTAGGTTGCGCAGTGGTTAGAGCACCAGCCCTGAAGTCAGGAAGACCTGAGTTCAAATCTGGTCTCAGACACTTCCTAGCTGTGTGACCCTGGGCAAGTCACTTAACCCCAATTGCCTCAGCAAAAAGTAAAAAAAAAAAAAAAATGCATTGTTGATATGCAAATGAGTTTCTTCTCACCTTTATATTCTCACTCTTCTAGTAGTTGCAATATTAAATGATATGTGGCTTGTTTTTATAAAAACAAGATCTGGGAATGTTAACAGGTAAATTATGATTCAAGTGAAAACATCAATGACATTTTTCATGATAGGTTCCTCATACAACATTAAGTTGTTCACTTCCAGAAAAAGAGGGTCTCTCTTTTATACCTTCTCTTGCCAGCTGTCCTGTTTCCCACTCTTCCCATTAGTAAACTGATGACATAAGGAATATACTCATCAAGACCTGTTTTGCCTGATTATTAATCACTGTCTATTTCTGACTCCTGGGACACTAAAACTAAGCCGACATTTGCAAGATGAAGTGGAGAATGGAAGCAATTACTTGAATAATTAGAATAGTTCAAGGAGAAGAGGGGAAACACACACACACACACACACACACAAATGCACACTTTGACCATAAGCTGTGTCTGACACAGAAGTGTACAGTTGAATTAGACCAGACAGAAAACCTGATCAAGTTTGGCAAGGTTCACAAAAAAAAAAAAAGTCTTGAACTGGGAACATACATACACATACACAAAATCCCACTGACCAAGCATTTGGCATAAGACAGCTTTTGGAGACACCTAGAGGCTGAGTGTAGTTTCATGTCTCCTTATTCTATATCAACCTGATGATAGGTAAATGTTTTAAATAAATAAACTGGTATGTGAAATGCAAAATATGTTATTTAAAAAAAAAACAAAATGAATTTTCTTTAAAAGTGCTAAAGAGACTAAAAAATCATGTTAGTGAATTTTTTATACTGAAAAGCTTGTTATATCAAATGCCAATGTATGCAACTTTGTAACTAGAAAATGAGAGTAGAGATCTAGAAAAATTCAAAAGAAATACGATCAAAAAGGTAATCAAGGAAATCTCCCTCAACATCCTTTCTTCCATCTGTATTACTGGAAATTTATACTCAGTGGAGGACTTCCTGCATCATACTGATTTTTAGAAATCTCTCTCTATTTTCTCCATGTAGATTATAAAGAGGAAGATCCATAACTATATTTTTTGATTATTTGAAATCCAATTTCCTACCATCTCAGATACATAATGCTGTTAGCTAGCATTCTAGCCCTTAGCTATTGCAAACCATAAGATGACATGTTTTCATTATTTTCAAAGGTTCCTTTTACTTCTGTAATTAAAACTGGGAATATCTTCTTAATCTGAATTAGACTTTAATAGAAAAATTCCCTTAGTGTTTACTTTCTAAGAAATGAAGTTATCAAGAAGATAAATCAAAAATTTTTGAGATGCTCATTTTCTTTAACTGAAATAACTGATCAGCTGACATATAGTAGATGAAATAATATTGAAGCAGGAAGAAAAAGATTCAGAATCATGGAAAAAATGAAACTTAATTGACACGTCTTCCTTTTTCTCATGCATGCAACTCACCTATTCAGCATCCTTCTCTTACTCCTCATATCGATTAAGTTTTATCATTTTCTTCCTCCTCTTCTTCCCATTTTTCTACTCTATAATAATTATGCTTTTATAGAACCAAAATCTGGTTCATAAAAATCACTATTAGACTTCAGGAAATATTTATCTAAAAGTACATCATAAGCTTCCTTTATGTAGAGTACTTGGTACAGTAAGCTATGTATTGTTTTAGTTGGACAATTTATATAAAAAGTATCATCACAAATATATTACATAATTATAAACAGATGCTCCATTTCTCTGTTCTAGATGTGTATCAATGGGAAGAAGTTTTTCTGCTGTTTTAACTTCTCACTTAAAAAATTGCACCCCCAAAATTGGGTGGATAGAGGAATAAAAAAGATAGGAGAATTTCTCCATTGTCTTCTACTCCTCCATCCTCACTTATATATCCCTATGCTTTTGTGCCATCCAGATTTTGGTTTTATAATAGTGTCCTTTTAAGACTCGAGTTTCAAGATTTCAACACACTTACTCTGTGACTTTGGGCATTTTACTTAATCTCACATTGCTCTAGGGCTTAGGCACTTTTCCAACTTAAAAAAAACAACAACAAAAAAAAAAAAAAAAACATAGAATGTAGTGCCTATATTGGCATAAGGTAGAAGTTCCCTTTCCAGAAGAAGTGGGCTGGTGGACATTTAACAACTGGCGCTCTATGGATGGGGAAGGGGAAAAACTCCTAACACTTAATACAATGTTTTGCTTGTGTTTTTGTTATGTTTTGTCTTCCCTGACCTGTGATTTTATGGGCTTTTGAAAGTTCTAGTCTTAACGCACTTTTTATTAATACAGATGAGCACTTATCTCAAAAATAATGGTTTTAGACTAGGATCTGGAATTTTATGAGGATAAGTAAGCTGCCCAGAATTACGCAGCTACCCAGATAGGTTGAAGCCAATTTGTTTTTATGCAAGGTCATCTCTACTCACTGTATTTCAGTCTCTATCCTGTTCATGAAGAAAAGTGCATAGTAAACTTCTCAAATCCTTAAAATCAACCTGGGGACTCTGAAGAGAAATGTTGCCAATTTCCCTTTTTCTCTTGGTTTATTATTGATGATTAAATCACCTGATGTCTATTTTGACAGCCTAGATAATATAAATGCACAAAAAAATGGAAAGACATCCATTTATGCCACAAGGTTCTGGTTATGTGGCATAAATATAGTGTTTATTTTTGTTGTTGTTATTTTGTTTTTAATGCCATAATTTTCTCCAAATTTTCTTATTTTAACTAATTTTAAAAAATATACCACAAAGATAAGTTGTGTATAAGTTTTACGGTAGGCAGTGGGTGTGTATACAAGAAAGGAAAGGAAAAATACTCAGAAGAAATTATAATCATGATTTTCAGGGCCCCAATTTGTGTGAAATTTTTAAAAAATGACATGTGATTTTCTATTTATATACTTATTTGTTTGTTATACTCAAGGAAGGATAAATAAGTTTTCATAAGAATGAAGAACATTTATTTAAAATGATCAGCAGGCTGTATGTCCCTGGGCCTTAGCAAAAATAAATTAAAAAATTAAAAATAAATACATACATACATAAATAAATAAATGAAGATCAGCAGGCATTGACATATGGAAGTAACCAGATATCACATTGACTGTTAACAGGGAATGTTTACAGCAGCAAAGTTACACCCCAACTTAAATTCATAATAAGCATTTATATCACAGGTTCCCTTTCTTTATAAAAGGCTAATTAAATGGAGTATGTTATTACATGTTCCACATTCAATCTATTTATTTTCCTATCCCTTGGGGCTTCTAATTTCCTGAGTTGGAATTTTCATTTATCATGTATGATCATTTTATGTGATGTAGCAAAGTACCACTTCACTTCATTGTTGGGGTCTTGTGTCTTGAGACATTTCATTGGTTCTGTGTTTCTAAATAAATAAAAGAAGCCCTCATCTCTCAAGAACACTCATAAAATTGAATTCTTTTAAAGGGAATTCATCCTAAAAATCTGTTCAAATCCAATGCAAACAGTTACTTGGTTTCAACAAATTGATAACAGTGAATGGTCAATATTAGAGAGCAATTCAGACACTTATTAGTAAATGGCAATATTTTTTGAGTGCTCACTTCTAAAAATTATATTCCATTAATATGATTCAATAAATGAAATACTCAAAGTGTCTTCATCTAGCATCCCCAAATTACCTGGGGAGTTCTTAATAAAGTCAAAATAACAAAAAAGAGTCTGCCCCTGAGGTTCACCTGAAGGTTTAAGGGGAATGCTTTGATCTTATTTTCTATTTCCACATTTTGGATAGACAGCAGGAAAATGTATTTTAAGGGATCAAACTTAGAACAGGCGACATAGTACAAGTCTTGTCAAGAACTATATCTATACTTTAGGCAATCTATAACTCACACACATAAATAATTGGATAAAAGTTCTTTAGCCAAAGTACCAAAGAAACTACCATTATTAAAGGACCAAAGAGATCATCTATTGCCTTTGGGCCATATAAATCTGGACTTTCAGTTATAATGACAGTATGAAAGAAATTATTAGGGGTGTGGGAAGACTCTGACATTATTGTCCAAGAAAGGTTCAATGTGATTATGAGAATACATTGACAGTCACCTCAGGGGGTTCTAAGTCATTCTGGTCAAGTGGATGCTGTACAACCTCTCTCCCATTAGCACTTTAAAAGAAGTTAACAACCTACCCAAAGGGAAGGAAAGCTTCTCAGAGATATCTAATAGAGTTCTGTGCCATCATGCATTGGAAAGTAGTGAAGTGAGAATTCCCTGAACAAATAACTCATTGGCACATAGGCTACTGCACCTTAGTTGCCTGATTTTCCTACTAAAACATGAATCTTAAGTTCTCAAATGGATTGTTCATTATAATACAAGAGACTAAGAATTTCAGTGCAATTTCCAAAGTTAAACTGAGAGTTTAAAATGATATTCATTGTATTGAAGGAATAATAAAAATGAAACTTATCTGGTTCTTGGATAATAGTGAATTAAACCTTATTAAGCACTATTTCCTTTTGAAAATTCAAGCATTAACTATCTAGCGTTCTTCCTCAATATTTGAATCAGGTAAAGGAAAGTAACTTTTCAGATGTTCAAATACTGAAACTAGAATTGGAGACTGTCTGAAAACTTTTTTATAATAATGATGAGAAACTTCTGAGAAGTTCCTCCACAGTAAAACAAGATCTTCCAGAACTTTCAGTGAATGATGATATACAAGGAAGCCAGTTCCTATATTCTGGCCTTCCTACCAAATTTAGCCTCCACCACCCCTTCCATTTACAAATTGCAATGCATCTAAATACTGTCTATTGAGACTATAAATACATATGTTAAAATGAACTCTGAATTCCCAATATAATAAGTATAACCATTTTAATTATAATCCATTTACATAGCATAAATAAAAATTTAGACATTTCCAGAGGAAGAGAATTATATGAAATCATTAATAATAGTATAGATCAGTTAAGAAATTCATTTTTATACTTAAGAGGTCATTATTAACATTTGAGAAAATGTTTTCAGTTAGATGATTGGTATAGAAACAAAGTTATATATGTTTATAAGAGTAAGAGAATAAATAGTGGCAGTAAGTATTCAGGCTTTTAATAAAACAAAGAGAAGGCTAGGGTGATTACTAACAGGCAGGATAGAATTTAATGAGATTTTGTTCTTTAAGGACTGAGAAAACTTGGGTTTGTTTATAGGTTAAAGAAAAGGAAAAAGCCAGGGAGAGATTGAAGATTAGCAAGACAAGGAGTATGATAATGAGAGCAGACTTCTATGCATATTATGTCAAAACAAAAAGGAGCTCATTGGTAAATGGACTCTAGGTAGACATCAGGTAATGTCTTCCAATCAAAAAATGGGAAAAGTGTAAGCTTTATCATTTTAACCTCTACTTGTGAATCATTCAAATTTCTTCCTATTTTATCAAACTTCTAGATGGATTCGAATTCTTCCAATGTGACATTAGGCAAGTCAATTGACCTCCATGAACTTATTTCCTTACTGAAAAGGAGATTGATCTGTGATTTCCCTTCTAGCTTGAGATCTATGATTCTATGGTCCTTGCAAAGATAGCATCTAGCTATGCTCTGTAACTGAAGAATCATAAACTTGGGTTGAGACAGATTCCTAATAAAGACCAGATTGAAGAAACATTGCCTCCTGTCCATAAGCCATGTCAAAAAACTAATATGAAGATCCCTTGATAAAATAAGAAACTGAACTAAATAGAACATTCAAGTTATCATGAGAAAGCAGAAATTATTCAACCAACTCTACATTATTTTACTATTCATTCTACAATACTTTCTACTTTTGAACTTTCTTATTTGGAAATATAAAACTATTGAATAATAGTATAGGCAAGTTTAGAAATTCTATTTCTAAGATTATTTGATTATAAGGGAAATGCAATATCTGAAACACAAAAGATCCATCTTTACTACTCTACTTAACATTTTCTACAAAATTATTAAATGTACTCCAGTAATTTCTTAATATTTCATTATGTCTGTAGTTTTTCTCATTATGGGAGATTTGGACCAAACTGACAAATGAAAGAATAAAAGATTTATTTTTTAGCATGTATGAGGCACTGGGCTAAGATATATGGGTACAAATGCAAATATTTAGATGAAATTTAAGGTCATTTCCATGCTCTAGCTCTATTATAATATGATCTCTTGGATGTGGGTTTCTATGTACACCCTTCGATAATTACACTTTTTGCATTGCAATTTATCCTTGCCTCTTTTTTATCCAGGACTTTTTACAGTGCCCTGAACATAATAAGTATTAAATAAATTACTGATTATTTTCCAACACTGTACATGTATTCATAAAAATCTTTGGGCAAAGGGGCTCAACTCAAATTTTTTTGAGTGAGGTTTCCTCTTGTTTTCTTAACATTGCATGGGCAGATGCCATTTAACTAGGAATGCTGCCAAAAAATTATTCCTTACTATCACTAAAGACAAATTTAAACAAAAGTTCTGCCGATCATATTTAAGGAACCATTCAGTAAACATGAATAAATAAAATTGAATGTCTGGGATGATGGTATCAAATATCTCAAAGGAAGTTAAAAATTCAATTAAAAATTTGGTTGTTAGATATTTTAAAGCTGCCCAGCAGACAGCAAAAAAGTAGTAAAGACCTAGTTGGTGAAAATATGATTTAAATGTGTTACCTGAGAATTTTTCATGCATTGCAAATTATTACTATTTCAGAGCTATTTCCGAGCTTTGAATCTCAATTATGGTCTTTGAAATCAGGGGATGTTGCATTACTTTTAATAATAATGGCATACAGATAGAATTCCTTTAACTAACTCATTACAAAAAAATGAAAAATCAATTGTGAAATAAATTGTACTTGCAATGCCATTCACTGTGGTAGTTACAGTATTGCTTTTTGTGTACAGAAACATTGATGATTCATCATCTCTTTCTAAGTTATGTGCATCTAATTCCCCATTCCTCATTTCCTAAGTTTCTATTGAGTTTCACCAAGATCAAGGAAATTTACAATTATTTTTTTTCCCTTAATGTACAAGGGAAAGAGAAATGTCTGTACTCTGTCAAGCACAATAAATTGGTCATTCTTAGAAACTTTATAAAATAAGCCAACCACAATTTTTAAACTAAAATTATTTCTACTTTTACTCAAGGAGGATTTTATATAATCTTTTGGAAGTGACTCAGAAAATTTCAGGAAAGAAATAGTTTCTTTTTCACGTCATATATGGTCTGCTTTAAAAGCAAAGTTTTCTTAGAGTTTAGAGTACATGTCCATACTCTAAAATTAAGCATCACTATTTTCTTTTGCAACATAGCAAATATAGAAATGGTTTGCATGGCTAAATTTGTGCAATTTATATTAAATTGCTTCACTTCTCAAGGAGGAGGAAGAGGAGAGAGAGAGAGAGAGAGAGAGAGAGAGAGAGAGAGAGAGAGAGAG
>JAJPUD010012649.1:0-48301 GCA_023553655.1 Myrmecobius fasciatus | reverse complement strand
ATCTTATCCTTTAGTGATCAGCCTCCACCCAGAATCCAATGTCCTGCCCTTCAGCCTCCTTTTCTCCCCAAACAGGAGTATCAGCCTGCTGGATCGATTCTCAGGTTCCCCTGGAATGACTACTCTTTCTCACCAGATCCGAGATATGTTCTCCCAGCAGAAGCTAGACCACGTATGGATGGATACCCATTATGTGGAGCTGCAGTTCCCAGACGCGTGAGTTGGGATGGTGTTAGACTTGATCAGCTTTGCTCTGAAAGAGAATCTCTTTTAGTAGAACAGTGGGGACTAGGCAGAGGGTCAGGGATGGGAAGATTGCTGACTTTTTTCTCTTGACAGGAAACAGCCAAACACTCTACATTGGGTTGATGGGTCTGGCAATGTTTTGGGAGAGTTACATTTGGAGGATCCTGATGTCTATTGTCCCTACAGTGCCAAAGGCAGTGCTATTGTAAGAAGATTTCCTGGGGCCCAGTTATCTTTTTTCCAGCCCCACCTATATCCCTTTAGTTTCCACAGATTCACACAAACTTGTTCACTAGACTCCCTACCCCTCTCCTGGTGCCCTTTAGCCAAAAGAGGGCCCCAGAAGTACTGCCCTCTAGTTCTACACCCTTCTAATTCCTTATATGAGGGCCAGGCTCAGGGTGGGGGGGGGAAGCTATTGACCTGGTCACTGCCTGCCTTGCTGGACTCTGTAGGGAGGACTCATCTATGCCAACTATGGGAGACTGAAGGATATGGAGGCTCTCCAAGAGAAGGATTTGGACCCCAAGGGGCATCTGCTACTGGTGCGAATAGGACATGTTAGCTTTGCAGAGAAGGTGAGGGACCTCTCTGGGAGAGTGAAGACTAAATAACTTTTGAAACGACAGGCAACCCAATCCTACCAGCTTCCACTCCTTCCCAACAAGTTTGCTAGAATTGGAGCTCTTATCATAGAAAGCCAGTAGAAAGTAAAGAGTGGAAAGAAATAGGAAAGAGCCTTGGACTTGGAGTCAATAGACTTGGGTTTGAGTTTGGACTATTACTCACAAGCTGTGTGAATTTAAGAGAAATATAAGTTCTAATCTCTTTGTGCTTCAATATCTTCTGTTAATGAAGAATAACAACAGTCCTTGCCCTGCTTCACTCACAATTCTCATGATTACAGATGTGAAAATGCTCTATAACCTTAAAGTGCTCATAATGTGAGCTATTATTGATTGTTATTTTTAGGCAATGGAAGGAGAACCGAAGGAATCAAAAAATCTTTTTAGAAAGAGGAAATAACTTTTGAAGAGACAGGGAAGTAGTGGCTGTTAGGGAAGTAGGAACCATATAGAGAAACTGGAAATAGATTTTGGAGAAATAAATGTGAGGAGTACAGGAAACAGGATGTGGATTCTTGAGGTTCAGAAATGGAAAACATGGGGATGTAGAAAAGATTCTGGAGGGTCTGAGGACTGGGAATTTGGATGCAAGCTGATTTAGGAAAATGATGTTGCCTGACTTTTATACTAGGTATCGAATGCTGAGGCCTTTGGGGCTCTGGGTGTCCTCATTTACCCAGACCCTGCTGACATCCACCCAGATCCTCACAAGAAGCTAAGGCTGTCTAACCACACAGCTGTATATGGACATGTGAGTCTGGTACCTGGGAATCAAAAGACCATTCTTGCTTTTCAGGACCCTGACATTATCAGAAAGGAAGACCAGGCATGAGGTCAAGTCCAATACTATCTAGATGCTTTGATTTATGCAGAAGAAGGACTGCATGGGGTATGGGAACAGGGAGATAAAGATAAGGATGCTCAGCTGTGTTTCTATACTTGCCAGATATGCCTCAATTCCTCCAACAGGTTCACTTGGGAACAGGGGACCCCTATACTCCTGGCTTCCCCTCCTTTAATCAAACACAGTTCTTATCTGTGGAATCCTCTGGCCTCCCTAGTATCCCAGTACAACCCATCAGTGCCAACCTCACTGCACAGCTGCTAGGGTGAGTAAGGGGAAGGCAGGGAGGGAAAAAAGCCTTGATTTCTACTTGGTCACAGGATGATAAAACCCAAGACAGAAAACACCTGTCTTTTCTATTTTTCTCTTCTCAGTCCCACCCTATCCCCCTCTTATCCCTCTCTGTCTCTCATCTCTATTTCCCTCTTTACTCATCTTCCCTCTCTTTACCCCTTTCTGTGCCTCTGCCCTTTCTCAATCTTCAGATCCTAAAACAAAATCTCTGGCAGGTCTATGGCCTTTTCCCTCAACCCTGTTGTTTCCCTGGTCCTGTTCTAGAGCTGTCTTGTCTCCCTGACTTAGTTCATGATCCTAGGAAGCTGTCAGGCCCCAAGGCCCCCGAAGAATGGAAAGGGACTCTTTCTGACACTCCATACCGTCTGGGCCCTGGGCCAACTTTGCGCCTTGCTGTCAACAACCATCAAACCTCAACCGCCATTATCAGTATCTTCGGCTGCATTGAAGGTCACTCGGAGCCTGGTAGGAGATATGGGATTTGGTTTAAGTTCAACTTCTAATTTGCACTTAAGTATATGTGCCACCTTTGTAAGATATATATGTCTAAATGGATTGTCTAAACAGATGTTCTTAGGAAGGCACTGATCTGAACTCTGGACTATTTATGAAGGGGAAAAGGAAAATCAATAGGATAGTGGGAGGGAGACAAACTTCAGAGCTGAGTACTTAGTACTCTTTTTCTCAGTCTTCAAAAGGGGTATCAGACTAGAATTATATTTATCTGTCCTGTTATATTGCTGTTTTAGGAGTATATAGATTCAGAACAAAGCTACTTTCCTGGCTACTACTCCTTAAATTGGAGAAAGTTGCTCCAAGCTCATGTCTATCATCTTCCCCTCTTCTCACCAAATTCCACTTACATAAAAGACCATTACAAAGAGAAAACAATGAATAAACCCATTTTCCCAAATAGAGAGCAAATAGAAATTAGTGCATTTATATAATTTTAAATATAAGGGAAATTCACAAAAATGGCTCCTTATATGGTAGTGAGATGAGATTACAGTTCAACCAAGAGAGAGGTCCTGATTTCACTCAAGGGAAAATTCTTGCTCCAGCTGCTCCCTCCTCCCCAAAGCTCCCCAAAGTCAATCGGCTGAGGAGCTGACCTTCCCATGTTAGCTTCCAAAGTCTCTCTTTCTATGTTTGAAGTTGGTCCCCCAAAAGAGTTTAAAACCACCACTGCTCTTCCCTTGTCTGTGTGTATCTCTCTCTAATGGGTCACATTGGAGGATAACTAAAAAAACAAAATAACCCACCTTTTCTTTCTTAGGTAGCATTAAAGATTCAGATCTAACCCCCTTACTTCACACATTTACCCTTTCTTCCTAGATCATTACATTGTCATTGGGGCCCAGAGAGATGCCTGGGGTCCAGGGGCAGCCAAGTCTGCTGTAGGCACAGCTATCCTGTTGGAGTTGGTGCGCATCTTTTCTACCATGGTGAGGAATGGTAAGGCCAGAGCCAAGATACTTGGATTGTGGAGGCAGAAAGAGAAGGGAGATTCAGGAATGAGAGGTTTTGAGGGTCCTAAGATTTGAGGAGGTCCAAGGATAGAATTGGGTGAGGGGAGAAGGAGGGTTTAGGGGTTTGGTCCAGAGAACAATTAGGGAGAAAAAAAGTTAAGAAAGATCAGGGGTTGGAAAGGTTGGAAAGGAAGGTTGAAATGAGAGTATGTGAAGAACTAAAAGCAGGACAAAGTAATAATAACTTTAGGAGTTGCCAGTTAAATAAAGATGAAAAAATTATTCTTCTTCACTCCTTTCCTTCCCATTCATCAGGTTTTCAGCCTCGTCGAAGTCTGCTTTTTGTCAGCTGGGATGGTGGTGACTTTGGAAATGTGGGAGTCACTGAATGGCTGGAGGTAATGAGCCAGAAATGGAGAGAATCTGGGGTGGAGGTGGTCCTGGTGCTGAGTAGGGCTTGTTCTTAGTTTTCTCTCTCCTTCAGGGCTACCTCACCATGTTACACCTCAAAGCTGCTGTCTATGTGAGCCTTGACAATGCTGTGCTTGGTGAGCTGAGACCTAAGCTTCCTATGGAAAAGGTTAGGACTTGAGCACTGAATTTAATTGTCTTCCCCTCTCCACTCTCTCCTCAGGGGATGACCAGTTCCATGCGAAAACCAGCCCTCTTCTCATCAGCCTCATTGAGAACATCCTAAAGCAGGTGTGGGTCCTAAGAAGACACAGATATATAGATTATTAGATCTGAAAGGAATATTAGAGAAAACTAAGACCCAGATTTAAGAAGTGACTTGCCCAATGCCATAGAGGCTAGAGAATAAAAGAAAAAAACCCAGGAAAAAGGGAGGGGGGGTATTCAGAGGTCTAGGTAAAGTATAATCATCGAAGTCTTTTCCTCTAACCTCTTACTAATCCAGGTGGATTCTCCCAACCATAGTGGTCAAACCCTCTATGATCAGGTGGTGGTTCCAGGCCAGAACTGGGAAGCTGAGGTGTAAGTGACAGGCTTCCAGGGGTTAGGATGTCCAAGTCTGTCATGGAAAGGGAGGGGAAGGAGAGGGACAGATCTTGGTGGTAATAGTGGTGCTGATATTCTACTGGGACCTGGAAAATCTAAATAAGGAAGTGTTTTCCATTGGTGGATACTCTTGACCATGCTTAGGATCCAGCTCCTGCCCATGGATAGCAGTGCTTACTCCTTTACAGCTTTTGGAGGGGTCCCTGCTGTTGAGTTCTCATTCACTGAGGTAAGCCTTATCCCAACCTCCCCTACAACTATGTCCCCTCTATCACAACCTCATAATTCCACCTTACTCACCTTTCCATATCTTAGATTCATGGTCTCATCCAAAGTCTACCCTTACTTCTGTATCCCTAGCTGTTTTGGACCTTGTTCTTCCTTATCTTTTGTCATCAGGAGGGCTCCGTTTACCCTTTCCTGAACACCAAAGAAGACACATATGCAAATCTGCATGAAGCATTACAAGGGCGGCTGCCAGCTGTGACCCGGACTATGGCCATGGTAGTAGGTCAACTACTCATCCGGCTCAGCCATGATCACCTACTACCCTTAGACTTTGGCTGCTATGGTGATGTCATCTTGAAGCACATTGGCAGACTCAATGAGTTCTCTGGGGATCTCAAGGTTAGAACCTAGATATCAGCCTCTAGCCAGGACTGAGATTTCTTCACTGAATCTTATATTTCCAAATTTCAGTCCCTTTGGGACTTGGTTCTATCCCTATTTCTATTTCTTTTCATTTTTCTGAACCTGTAACCTGATCCCCAGCCTTTATCTTCTCTATTACCTAAAGTCCCTAGATTATGCCTCCAACTCCCTTCCTTGGCATCCTGGCACTATTCTTAGTCCCTTTCTACTTTCTAGGCCCGGGGCCTGACCCTGCAGTGGATCTACTCAGCACGAGGGGACTACATCCGGTCAGCTGAGAAGCTGCAAAAGGAGATCCACAGCTCAGAGGAGAGCAATGAAAGATTGATTCGAATGTACAATGTCCGAATCATGAGAGTGAGTCAGACTCACATGTTAGCCTTATCCTTATAACTACTGTCATAGGCAGTCTCAACTCCAGCCACCTCAGTTAGCAGTATGAAGAAATCTTATTCCTGGACAACTTTTGCTGTTATTGCTTTTCTTCTCTGCTTTTGGGTCTTACATCCCAGGTCTCTTCCTCTGACTTTTTCCTATCTTCATTCTCTTTCCCATGTCTAACTCCAATCCCACCACTACCACTTTCCTGTTTTCTTTCCTGCTTTTATCTCCTTCCTTTCCCATCTCTCTTCTCCAATTCTTTTATTCTTCCTGCTTTCCCTACTTGCTTATCTTTCTTCTCTCCCACTGAGGATCCCTAGGGGAGAATGAACAAAGACCAGAGGGTCAAGGATTGAAGTACTGAGATTTGGGGAACATCCAGATTTGACAGGGATTAAATTATCAAAGAAGAGAGAATATTAAGAAAAAGGATCAGGGAAAGACACCTACATTTAGGCAGAAGGAAATTAAAGAATTAAAGAAGAAAATCAGGAGAGAATAATGCTAAAGAAACCAATACAGTAGAATTCAAAGAGGATAAGGAATGAGGAAAGGCCATTGGATGTAACAGCCATTCAGGGAAGAACTGGTTTAGAAGACTAATAGGGGTTGACCCGAGAGTGATTAATGAGAGTTGCCATGGAAAGCTCAGATCATTTAAGGATGTGGAGGGGGACATTAAATGGAATTGAGAAGTGTTAATGAGGAAAATGGGAGAGAAGGTCAGGGTAGCTATAGAAACAAGTGGGGAAGTGAGAAGTACTTGATTACCTATGTGACACCAGGCAAATCTTTTTACCTTTCTGGCTTCTTCATCCAAAAAAAAAAAAAAAAATCGGCTAGATGATCATTGGTTCTTTCCAGATCTAAATCCTATAGCAAAAAAAGCAGGGGAACTTGGGAAAGCATAAAGAGCTGTGGGGAACTAGGAAAGAGTACTGGAAGGAATTGGGAAAACTAGGCAAAGGGAAAATGAGAATGCCTGAGGGGTGCTGAAGCTGTGGTATTGATAGGGTGGCCAAAGTAGAGTTCAAAAAGAAAAGTGATCCTATGCTTTCTCTCTGACCATTCTCTATGCCCTTGTGGCAGGTAGAATTCTACTTCCTATCCCAGTATGTGTCACCAGCAATCTACCCATTCCGCCACATCTTCCTTGGTCAAGGAGACCACACTTTGAGGGCCTTGCTTGAGCACCTGCAGCTGCTGAGGGATAAGGGGGCTGGGGCTAGCTCCCTAACATATTCAAGACCTCATTTTGAAGAGGGCCGATTTCACCGCCAGCTGGCTCTGCTCACCTGGACCCTGCAGGGAGCAGCTAATGCCCTCAGTGGAGATGTTTGGAACATTGACTAACAACTTGTGAAGATGGAAGAATCACAGTAACCAGTCTTGTATATCTCCCTTTCTTAGGATTACCCATTTCCTAGACTACTTCTTCTAGAACCTACACAGAGTCTCCTTCTCTTACACATCCTTTTCCATTAAATTCCAGGATGCTAGCTTACTAGCTAGCTGCTGACCCCAATTCTTATTTCCCCCCTTCTTTTTTAAAGGAGGCCCCTGTTTACAGTGTAAGAGAGAGCAGTAATATTTCTCTTCATGTGATGATCATACTGTTAAGAGAGTAGTATCTGCTCAATCATTCTTATGGCTACTTTCCCTTTCCCAAGTTCTTGGCTTCTCCCCAAAAAAAATCAGAGGAAGGGGAGTCAATGTCCAATTTGAAATTCTGTTTTTGTGCACTGGACCTTCTCTTGAGCTTGGAGATCCAGGTCTGCCAACACTTTTCTGATGGAGAGAATCTGAGGATAGTTCTGCTTTTCCAGAGAAATCACTTACCTGGCTTCCTTAGAGCTCTTCCAACCAGCCTCTTTTCTCCTACCCACCTTCATTCGTTGTCTTAGGAAGCATTTCTATGTCTAATTCCATAGACCTACTCAATGACTGACAATTCAAAAAAAATTATTCTACTAAAAATCACAACACTTGACAAGAAGCCTGGAATAGGGGAGGGAGCAGGGCAACCAAAAAAGTGTCTTTCCTTTTTTTTCCCCAGTGACTACTGTGATTAAATATCTGTATGTTTCATACATGTGTACACCTAGTTAACAAAATAAGCCATGAATAGCCCTCAAACAAAAAACTATTATTATCAATTCAATTTCGATGAAAATTTATTAAGCCTTATGTCTGGGGATAACAAAAAGAAGAGTGCCTGCTCTTTACTCCAGGGATATGATTTGGACATAAATCCTTCCTGTGAAGTTTTGCCTCTAATGGGAAAAAGGCTTGGCTCCTTTTTCTCACACTCTTCGGCTTATTACCCCTCTACCCAGGTATCCCTGATCTGTTTTTATATATTAGCTTATGACTGACATCAAGGGTTTCCTCCAAAAGGGGTGTAATGCGCCAGGAGAAACTGAGGCAGTACTTCAGATTGGAGACTAGTTAATATTTTATTGCTCTTAATGGAGAGTTTAGAATCCATAGCTATGGATCGGAACTGAATGGGACTCTTGTTTCAAAGCACTCAGCCCAGAGAGTTAGACTGGCAGCCATTAGCCAAGCCTTCTGGATCTCAAAGTATCCAGTGATTAGTGAGTTTGCTCCAAGGATTCTTATAGGGCTCCTGGCTCTCAGGGAAACAAAGAGCTTGAGAAACAGGAGGAGGGGGAGGGCACTGGGGGGATTGGAGTTCCAGGAAAGGACTATCAATTCAGTTCTGACAGATTGGGAGTATGGAGGAAGAATCATAAATTCTGATAAGTTTGGGAAGAAGCTAGGAGACACTGAGTCCGAAGCCAAAAGATAAGGGGCATGTCTAGGTATTTGAGATAGCATTCCAAAGAATCATAAAACCTCCAAATGGCCTAACTCTGCAGCCCAATTATTCCTGATGAGAGGGGAGGTGGTAGAATTGCTACTGAGGCAGAACAATTAAGGGAAACTGAGACAGGGGAACTGTGGCACAACATTCCACACTCTCTCTCCTGAATATTCAAATCATTGAATCACCTTCCCCCAGATACCTGGAAGATCTCAGTACCATGATTTTGACCAATCCTACCAGGAGCAGATAAATCAAAACAAAACTAGAAAAGGTGCAGGGACCTACAGTGATGGCAAGTCTCTCCCTGATAGCCCCAGAGCTGTTTAACAGCCTTCCATAGTGCTCCCTGTTGCAAGCTTGTCAGGTCCTCTGCAGTTCTGGAGCTCCATCTCAGCCAGGGGACCCAGCCTGAGATGGGCAGTGCAATGTTAGGTCTGCAGTGGTTTGTGCACTTAATTCTCTGCTTACAAAGGGAGCAGTGCCCAAGGCAGCCTGTGTTAGCCCCTCCAGGGCTGCACAGGCCGTCAGCGACTCCAAGGGGGAAGGGTGAGGCCCAAAGTTGCTCCATCTGTCCCCGCCCAGAAGAACAGACAGGCTGGGGAACACTGCTACAGATCAGAGTATCGGAGTGTCAGTGTGCACTGTGTCAGACCACCGAGGCAGCACCCACGAACCCAGAGGCATAATAAGCAAACTGTAGCACAGGATGCTGAGATGCTAAGTGACTGGGGTTACAGGACTGGGAAGTGGATCAGAGAGACTGCCAGGAATCAGAAATTGGTCCCAGAAACGGAGTCTGCCAGGGCCATTCCAACAGAATAAGGGGGTTCAAAGTTAAAGCAGAACCAGCCATCACAGGCCAGTTGGGGTTTAAATAATAAACCAGCAGGCAGAAAAAAATGAAAAATGGACTGCTGTGGGGGCTTCCATTTAAACTGGTGGGTTGGGAGTCAGGCAGAAGTGCCCAAGGCCAAGTGAATAGGAAACTAAAGGGCTCTAGTGGTTCCCATTTCAAGTATTTTGGGGAAAAATCTACTAGCTTTCCTGGTTCCCATTTTCTCATTCCTCCCCCCCTTTTTCCACCAAAGGAATCATCCAAGGAGGAGTAAATAGGGCTTTAGTTGTCAAGTTCATCTCACATGACAGACTACTATAGTAGGGGTTTTACACTCTGGAGCTACAGATCCCTCACACAATTAGATATACTGAAGGGAACATTGTGATCAATTAGACAATGCAGATACAAACTATCCATTACAGTAATAATCACCCCAAACCTTAACTCAACATTTTCCATCCTTAAATCCAAAATACAGCAATAGGGAGCCCAATCAGGATTGTACAGCAATACACAGTCAGAGTTTAACAGTCAATTATCAACCACCCTCAGTTCCCCCCAAATAAGGCACAATGTCCATTTAGGAGCAGGGGCAATGTCTCTTTAAGAAGCTGCTTCATGCTGAGAGGGGAGAAGTGAACTTCTTCTCCAGGGAGGGGGTTGAGTGTGATGAAAGCTGGCAGTGAGCTGATCCAGGTCCTAGAAGCAGGTCAGTAAGGCTGTAACTTAACCCAAATTTAGAACAAAAACCAAATCTAACAAATAAAGGTTAGAACAGTCTGAGACAGAAAGACTGGTTCACAAGGACTGCTACAAAATGTGGAGAATCGAGTACAGGTGTTCCAGCAGCTCCCCATGTAAAGAGACAAGTATGTCTCATAAGACAGACAAATGGTTGTCAGCTGTAGTTCCCATAAACAAAATAGCAGTTAGGTCTCTCAGACAATTGTGCTAATTGTCCTCATTATTTAGAAACAGGTCTTTTTTAAAGACTTGAATGCCTACAGATACAAATATCTAGTAACAGATAGATGACTAGGCTAAATACTCATATGCCTAAGCATAACGATTACATATAACCAGGTTGGAAACAGCAAGGTATGACATAATTGAATTGCATTAATGATTCCTATTGATTATTACTCTGATCATAGAAATTAGTTATAGGAGAAAAAATAGGGACATGACTATACCATAATATAATCAGTCAAAACTGATTCTTCAGCACATACAGAACACAGGATAAAATAGCCTTAACTCAGTTTTGCTGCAAGTAATTGTCCCAGTAACTTACACAATGTGGAATTGTGAAACACCCAAATAATAGCAGCTACAAACCCAAGAAATTTCACCTCCAATAACAAATCCCATTAACCAAAGCTTCAGATTAATCCTAAACAGACATTTACTATGATCTTATATTGATAACAGTAAGAGATTTGTCCTATGAATTTTCTGGGACTCATCTTTCATATCTAAATAGATGTTTCATAAGGTGAACATTACAGATCATTTTCCTTTTAAAATACTCAGTACATAAAAACATTCTAAATTACATATTGTCCAGAACAGAAATATTCAAAAGGACAAAAGGCAAACACTATTATTCTCAGAGTTCCTTTAGATAATGAATACCATTTTAAGATGACTCAATATAATCAAGTAAAACTCATAGAGAATATCCTATTTCCACATAAAAGAATCTGAAAGGTTCTGGAAAAAAATATCAATTAAACTCTTGAAAATAACCCTACCAAATTATAGATCACATTTGTTATCATATTCCTTAAACAAGGAGACAATCATGCACCTAAATAAATATTCAATTACACTATGTAAAAGTGAGCTGTCCCTTTAAAAAAATACTCTCTGTTCCCTTTCTAAAGAAGCAGCCAAAACTGGTGAGTGGGGGAAGGGAAGGTAGTTAAATCTTCACCTTCCTGTTTCTCCCTTCCCACTCAACTTTTAAAAGACTTGCCTCTTTTTTTTTCTTTTCACTTCCTCTTCTCTTTCTTGCTACATGCCTTTTCCTTCTCTGTCTCTCCTCCCGAATACCTTTCCGATACTGTCTCTCTCCTCCTTTGTCTCTCAATTCCTTATCTCATTCATATAAAATCATCTCTTTCCTCCTTTCTCTTTTCCTTTCTTTCAAAAACTTTCAAGATTCACAATATAGTGAATAGCTAAATAATTTCATAAAACTCACATACATGTTCAAAATTAAATTTGACAAAATTTAAAGCATGACTTATAATGTTTACCAATTACCCAATATGTTTCAGAAGGTAACATAAGTTATCAGGACTTTTTTTTTTTTTTTTGAAACAAGCTATTATTAACCTGAATCAAATACAGCTTTTAGAAAAAAATTTTTTTTCTTTTAGTATTGATGGTTCAGTATTCAAACAAATGTCTAAGATCTTATATCCAGGATAAACAATCTAGCATGCACAAGACAACAGAAACTATAATAACCAAGTTCCCAAAATTCAATAAACCCATAAACCCAAAAGGATATGACTTTTTTTTCCTTTTTTTTCTCACTTAAATAAATTTCCTAAATTTCAATTGAATGTTGCAGGCAAACTGAATTATCATTTGGTTGTATGTATACATGCAAATATACACATATGTACATATATGTGTACATACACACACACACACACAAATATACACATACATTTTAAACTGGGTCTCCCAAAACTTTTTCCCCCAAGTTTTTTTCTCCAACACTAATTGACATCAACTTCCTTTGTTCTCTCTCTTACCTCCCCCCAGGCAGAGCTATAAATCCCACTCAGATAAGAGTATTTTATTGCTCTCTTCCCTTTTTTTTTTCTTTTAGCAGGCTTTTGGAGAAAAAAAAAAAACACAAAACTTCTCTGCTAGCATTTTAAAGGTAGCCAAACTTTTGTATTCCTTTTAAATCAGTGCAAACACTTAACCCTAATAAGAAATTTTAAAACCACAAGCATTTTTTAACATTGAAAAAAACCAATTGCCACATTTCTCATTGTTCTAAAAACTTAACAGAGTTCCTTAAATCAACAAAACAGACAGACAAGCCACAAACACTGACCACACAGATGCAACAGTTAGCACACACAAGGTAGGAGCAAACTCTTGCTATTCAGGAATGCCATGAGAGGAGAGGGGAGTTTTTTTCTCTCTTCCTCTCAGGAATTCAAATTGAGCCTTTCAAATAGGCTCCCAAGCTCCAGTCTAGTGTGTTCTCTGCCTTCAGAGAATGCCCAGAACTCAGATTCGTGTCCTAAGACACCCAGACTTGTGCCAGCAGGCAGCCAGACCAGATCAGAACAGATAGTATTGCCAAGAGTCCTGCCAATACATTCCAAATTAATGAAAAATAAAAAAATGTATAGCTTGTCAGCCTCAATTTTTAATTCTTCATATTTTGTTCTGGGGACCAATCAGTGTGCTGGCACCCAGACAGACACACAAAATTTACCCTGCAAGGGTTTCAAACAGACTCTTCTATGGCCAGATGGAGGTGTCTGCCTTGAGCTCTTGCTGAAGATGCTCTGGAACAAGACAGAGGGCCAGCCTTCCTCAAACAAAAGAGCCAAAATGCAGCCACCTAAAAGTTCCAGGAGGAGACTTGTTGGTCTCCAATTTGTAATTCTGGTCCCAGATCTCATATCTCACTGGGGCCTCCAAATGTAATGCGCCAGGAGAAACTGAGGCAGTACTTCAGATTGGAGACTAGTTAATATTTTATTGCTCTTAATGGAGAGTTTAGAATCCATAGCTATGGAGCGGAACTGAATGGGACTCCTGTCTCAAAGCACCCAGCCCAGAGAGTTAGACTGGCAGCCATTAGCCAAGCCTTCTGGATCTCAAAGTATCCAGTGATTAGTAAGTTTGCTCCAAGGATTCTTACAGGGCTCCTGGCACTCAGGGAAATAAGGAGCTTGAGAAACAGGAGGAGGGGGAGGGCACTGGGGGGATTGGAGTTCCAGGAAAGGACTATCAATTCAGTTCTGACAGATTGGGAGTATGGAGGAAGGATCATAAATTCTTTATAATATAGTTTTAGATCTGGTACAGCAAGGCCACCTTCATCTGCCTTTTTTTTTTCATTAATCCCCTTGAAATCCTTGACCTCTTGTTCTTCCAAATGAACTTTGCTACTATTTTTTCTAGATCTGTAAAATAATTTCTTGGGAGTTTGATTGGTATGGCACTAAATAAGTAGATTAGTTTGGGTAGTATTGTCATTTTTATTATGTGCGCTCTGCCTACCCATGAGCACTTAATGTTTTTCCAGTTGATTAGGTCTAATGTTATTTGTGTGGAAAGTGTTTTGTAGTTTAGTTCGTATAGTTTCTGACTTTTCCTTGGCAGATAAATTCCCAAATATTTTATGCTATCATCCGTTATTTTGAATGGAATTTCTTTTTATATCTCTTGCTGCTGAATTTTGTTAGTAATATATAAAAATGCTGATGATTTATGTGGATTAATTTTGAATCCTGCAACTTGGCTAAAGTTGTGAATTGTTTCTAGTAGTTTTTTAGTTGAGTCTCTAGGGTTCTCTAAGTATACCATCATGTCATCTGCAAAGAGTGATAATTTGGTTTCTTCATTACCTACTCTAATTCCTTTTATCTCTTTTTCTTCTCTTACTGCCAAAGCTAACATTTTTAATACAATATTAAATAGTAATGGTAACAGTGGGCAGCCTTGTTTCACTCCTGATCTTATTGGGAATGGTTTTAGTTTGTCTCCATTACATATGATGCTTGCTGATGGTTTTAAATAGATGCTACTGATCATTTTAAGGAAAAGCCCACTTATTCCTATACTCTCTAGTGTTTTTAATAGGAAAGGGTGTTGGATTTTATCAAATGCTTTTTCTGCATCTATTGAGATAATCATATGGTTTTTGTTAGTTTGGTTATTAATATAATTAATTATGCTGATAGTTTTCCTAATATTGAACCAGCCCTGCATCCCTGGTATAAATCCTACTTGGTCATAGTATACTATCCTGGGGATGACTTTCTGTAATCTCATTGCTAATATCTTATTTAAGATTTTTGCATCAATGTTCATTAGGGAAATTGATCTATAGTTTTCTTTCTCTGTTTTCACCCTACCTGGTTTGGCTATCAGCACCATATCGGTATCATAGAAGGAATTTGGCAGTATACCTTCTGTCCCTATTTTCTCAAATAGTTTGTATAGTCGAATTCATTTAGAATTAATTGTTCTTTGAGTGTTTGGTAGAATTCACATGTAAATCCATCTGGCCCTGGAGATTTTTTCTTAGGGAGTTGGTTAATAGCTTGTCCTATTTCTTTTTCTAATATGGGATTTTTAAATAATTTATATCCTCTTCTGTTAACCTGGGCAATCTATATTTTTGGAGATATTCCTCCATTTCATTTAGATTATCAAACTTACTGGCATAAAGTTGGGCAAAGTAACTCCTAATTATTGCTCTAATTTCCTCTTCATTGGAGGAAAGTTCTCCCTTATCATTCTTGAGACTAACAATTTGATTTTCCTCTTTCCTTTTTCTTATCAAATTAACTAAAGGCTTATCTATTTTGTAGGGGTTTTTTGTAGAACCAATTCTTAGTTTTATTTATTAATTCAATAGTTTTCTTATTTTCAATTTTATTAATTTCTCCTTTTATTTTTAAAATTTCCAATTTGGTATCTAATTGAGGGTTTTTAATTTGTTCTTTTTCTAGTTTTTTTTTTAAATAATAAGCCCAATTCGTTGATCTTTTCTTTCTCTATTTTATGCAAGTAAGCATCTGGAGATATAAAATTGCCCCTTATAACTGCTTTGGCCGTATCCCACAAATTTTGGTATGTTGTCTCATTATTGTCATTCTCCTGGATGAAATTATTGATTGTGTCTATGATTTGCTCTTTCACCCATTCATTCTTCAGGATTGGATTATTTAATTTCCAATTAACTTTTGGTCTATTGCATCATGATCTGAAAAAGATGCATTTACTATTTCTGCCTTTCTGCATTTGATTTTGAGGTTTTTATGCCCTAACACTTGGTCAATTTTTGTATAAGTTCCATGGACTGCTGAGAAAAAAGTAAACTCCCTACTGTCTCCATTCAACTTTCTCCATAGATCTATCATACCTAACTTTTCTAACAATTGGTTTATCTCCTTAGTTTCTTTCTTGTTTATTCTGTGCTTTGATTTATCTAATTCTGAGAGAGCAAGATTGAGATCCCCCACTAGTATAGTTTGGCTATCTATTTCTTCTTGCATCTCTCTTAATTTCTCCCCTAGGAATTTGGATGCTATTGCACTTGATGCATATATATTTAGTGTTGATATTGCTACATTATCTATGGTACTCTTTAATAAAATATAGTTTCCTTCCTTATCTCTTTTGATTATATTCATCTTGGCTTTTACTTGATCTGAGAAAAGGATTGCTACCGCTGCTTTTTTTTGTTCACCTGAAGCATAATAGGTTCTGCTCCAGCCTTTTACCTTCATCCTATATGTGTCACTATGTTTTAGATGTGTTTCTTGTAGACAACATATTGTGGGATTCTGGTTTTTAATCCAGTCTGCTATCTGCTTCTGCTTTATGGGAGAGTTCATCCCATTCACATTCAGTTAGAATAACTAATTCTTCATTTCCTGCCATCTTACTTACCCAAGTTGTTTTTCCCTTTCCTTTCCCCTTTCTCCCTTCCCCCCTCCTCAGTACTTTGCTTTTGATGACCCCCTCCCTCAAACAATCCAGCACTGTTTGGATCCCCTCTCCCTTTTTTTACTCCTTTCCCCTGATTCTTCTATTTTCCCTTCTATTAGTTTATCCCTTTCTTTTCCTCCTTTCCCTCCCACTTCCCTCTAGCAACGGACAAGTTTCTATGTGAAATCAAGTGTCTGATACTCACTTTTAGAGCCCGACCTGAAAGTAAGATTTACACAAGGCTCATCTCCCTCCCCTCTTTCTCTCAATTATATTAGGTTTTCTTTGCCTCTTCAAGAGATTTTACCTTGTTTTTACCTCCTTTTTTTTAGAGCTTATTTTAACACTTTTTCCCTCTTTTCTCCAGTATGACAACCTTTCCCCCTCTAGTTTTCTTTTTCATATTGTCAAAGTAATATCTAGTTAATTATACCCCCAAACTTTAAGTATCCCCATAGTAGAAATAAAGTTCTCAAGAGTCCTTTCCTTTTTACCTTTTTACGCATCTCTTGAGTTCTGTGTTTGGAGGTCGAATTTTTTGTTCAGATCTGGTCTTTTCATTAGAAATAGGTGAAATTCACCTATATCATTGAATGACCATCTTCTTCCCTGGAGGATAATGCTCATTCTAGCTGGATAGGTTATTCTTGGCTGTAATCCAAGTTCCTTTGCCTTTGGGAATATCTGGTTCCAGGCCCTTCGATCCTTCAATGTGGAGGCTGACAAATCGTGTGTGATTCTAATTATTGATCCTCGGTATTTGAATTGTTTCTATCTAGCTGCTAGCAGAATCTTTTCCTTGGTGCGATAGTCCTGAAATTTAGCCACGATATTCCTTGGGGTTTTCATTTTGGGGTCTCTTTCAGGAGGTGATCGGTGACTTCTTTCAATGGTGATTTTGCCCTCTGATTCTACAACCTCATGGCAGTTTTCTTTCAGGATTTCCTGGAAGATAGTGTTTAGATTCTTTTTTTCATCGTGGCTTTCAGGAAGTCCAATAATCCTTAGATTGTCTCTCCTAGATCTATTTTCCAAGTCAGTTGTTTTTCCTAGGAGATATTTCATATTTTCTTCTAATTTTTCATTTTTTTTGTTTTTGTTTGACTGATTCTTGAAGTCTTATTGAGTCATTGGCTTGCATTTGTTCAATTCTTATTTTTAAAGTGTTTTCTTCAGTTACCTTTTTAAGCTCCTTTTGTAACTGGCCAATTGAATTTTTTTGTTCATTGCACTCTTTTTCCACTTCACTAATTTTATTTTTCAATAAATTGATGTCTTTTTCATATCTCTTTTGCAGGGCATCATATCCTTCTTGCACTGATTTCAGTTTATCTTCCCACTTATCCTCCAGCTCTCTTATGAGGTTCTTTATGCAATCTTCCAGAAAGGCCTTTTGAAAAGGGGACCAGTGATGGTCCTTAATAACTTTCTTTGGAGTTTTGTCTAAAGAAACCTCAGGATCTGGGGTCATCCCTTCTTTCTCTTGATAAAAGCTGTCTATGGTGAGAGCTCTCTTTTGCTTCTTCATTTTTTTTTTCTTTTAGACAGCGTGGAGGTCTGTTTAAGGTTAGAAAAGCAGAGGCTGCGGTAGTTTGCCCTGAGGCAATTCGGTGAATTAATTTAAGATGCTGGGCTGGTGGGGGCTAGGACTAAGTCTGAATTACTCCTTAAAAAAGGCAAATCTGCCAGAACACTTGTTCCCATCAGGGCAGAGTGTCCCGAGTGCCTCAGATAAACTCCAGGTGTTTGGAGTTTGGAGTTTGGAGTTTCTGCCACAGTGAGCTGAGTCCCACCCTCACTTCTGGCCTGCACCAAGACCACTGTTTATCCCTCTGTCTGAGTTAGAGAAACCTGATGTGAAGTTCTTCAGAGATATCAGCAAGCAGTGTCCAAATATTTCTGGATTTGTTGATTTGAAGATCAGTTCAGAGGCTTATTTTATTGTTGATTTGAGAGAAGATCGGAGGAGGATACAGAGAGGCAAGTTTTCACTCCCCCATCTTGGCTCCACCCCAAGGTCATAAATTCTGATAAGTTTGGAAAGAAGCTAGGAGACACTGAGTCTGAAGCCAAAAAATAAGGGGCATGTCTAGGTATTTGGCCATCTGGAGGTTTTATGACTCTTTGGAATGCCAGCAGCCATTACTCTGCAGCCCAATTATCTCTGAATGGTCAGAATGGGGGGGGGGGAAATATTGCTACTGAGACAGAACAATTAAGGGAAACCAAGGCAGAGCAATTGAGGGTAACTGAGACAGGCGAACTGTGGCACAACAGGGGAAATTTAAAAAAGAATACTCAGTTACAATGTGAACTGGGCAATTTAATCCTCTGGTCCCATACAAAAGAAATGTTAAACATAAAATGTCAAACATAAATATAAAAAAAGTTTGCATTTAACAAAAAGACTTAAAACAGGATTCAGTAAAAACTTAGAGCTACTATTAAAATCTGCTGAGAGGCTGAAACCTAACCTCAGTAGTGGAAAGCAGTTTTTTAGGTATGTTAACTATGCATTTTTTTTTAGGGCCACAAGGTGGCACAGTGAATAAACCCTATTTTTCCCACCCATCCACAGCCACACCCTAGCTGGGGAGGCCTGAGTTTAAATTCAGCCTCAGACAATTACAAGGTCCCACAGGACTTTGGGCAAGTCAGTTTATCTTGTTTGTCTCAGTTTCCCCATCTATAAAATGAGCTGGAGAAGAAAATGGCAAAATCACTTCAGCATCTTTGCCAAGAAAACCCCAGTCACAGATATAACTGAACAACTGTACATTTTACTTTTGCTTAGTGTCATCTCCCCAAAACTGCCAAAAAGTGCCAATTTTCTCTAAGAGAGCCAAAGAGGTTGCCATGGACTCTGCCTTTGCCATTATTCAGTTCCACCCCATAGGCTCAGGAACTCTATCATTCAGAAGACTGCCTCTGAGCCATTGTGGGATAAATATTTACTTGCCTAAAATCAGTTAAGAACACACACACAAAAGGCAGTCTAAACCCAGGTTTAGGCAAAACATACATTAGAAGTCATGTGCTCATAGCTACATGGAGGTAAAGGCTGGAGTTAGGATAGTCTGCTACTCCACAGAACTGACATGATTTGTCAACTAAAAGGAAAAGGAAGGACAGGGCAGTCTATCACTACATTCATTGTGTCATCACCTCTTCCAGCTCCACATCTAATAAAAGGACTCATTTTCATTTCAAAGTGCAAGCTGAGTCACAGATAGCTGGAAGCAAGTTCCCAAAGTTTCAACCAGAACCAGTAATGGCAATTGAGCATTCTCCATGGATTAATCCCATAGGTCAATTCAACCTCACTACACACAGATACAAGATAATTTGAGAGAGAAGACCACTAATAACTAGGAGATTTGGGAAAGGAGGCCACAGCGACTAAAGAAAATTAAAGTTTCTGAAAGTCAGAGGTAAGGAATGACAAGGGTGGGGGACAGTTTGTTTAAAAGGCATAAAGGTAAACATGTTGAGTTTGTGAAGAGGTACATAGTTTATTTTAGTTTAAAGGTAGTAACTGGTAAGATAAAAAGTTGGGTCAAAGCCAGATTGTGTTAAATATAAGGATAGGGGATTTCTATTTTATCCAAAAGCTATCAGAGAGCGATTATAGATTTTTGGCCAGGGAAGTGGCATGGTCAAATGGTCTTTTTGACAGCTATGTGAAATAGATTTTGGACTGGGGATGGAAGTTCTGAAAAAGAAGAGATTATGAAAGTATAATCAACAGAACTTGACTACTGATTGAATATGTAAAGTGAAGGATAGTGAAGAGACAAACATGATACTGAGATCATAAACTTTGTTGACTGAGAAGATCATAGTATTCTCAACACAAGCAAAGAAATTTGGGTTCCTTCCCACTCCCTTATTTATCTATATGTTTATTTTTAATATTCATTTTCAAAACATTTTGATTTCCAAATTTTCTCTCTGCTGTCCCTCTTCTACCCATTGAGAAGAAAGCAACATGCTATCAATTATACATGTGAAGTCATACAAAACATATTTTTCTAATAGCCATATGAGCATGGAAGTTTGAAGGAGATTCCCAAGTTTGGGGGCAGGGTGGGGTGAGGAGAAGCTATAAGGTCCATTTTGACATGATGAGTCTGAGATATTAATGAAACATACAGTTGGCATTGTAAAATGACTGAAGTTCAGTAAAGAGATATATCAAAAATAGGAATATATAAGTTCCCTGCACATAAACAAGAATTGAACCTAGGGGGAGTGAATGAGATCACTAAGAGACAAATTACAAGTAGTGGGTAGGAGAGGCATGTCAAAGATGCCAAGAGAAGAGAGAATATTTAGGCAAAGATAAGTCTGCTACACTTGTGTGGCAGGGCCAACAAAACAACTGTTTCAATGCTTTCTATAATGTCTGATTTCTGTAATTCTTTCTATACCCTTTTAATTATGATTTGTATTTCATAACTTCTAGTTACATTTCCCTAATCTGTCATACTGCCAAACTAGCTATTCAATCTGGATAGAGATTTTGGCATCTGCTGCAGCCCACTCCCATCTCCAACTGCCTATTTCATAACCTCATCTTAAATGAATTGCTTGCTAATAACAAAAACAATAACAACTAGCATTTTTATATGGCATGAAGATTTGTAAAACATTTTAAACATCTCATTTGTTTCTGTGAAATACATGCTGCTATCACAGCTAAGGAAATTGAGGCTGAGAGGTGCAGTGATTTGTCCAGGGTCATATAGCATTCTGCAAAGACTATACACATATACACATATGCATATTATATACATGTTATACATATGTGCATATATACAAAGAGCTACACATTATACATAACTATATTAATAAAGCATCTTTCTTGTATATGAGAAGTTTATTCTTTCTCCACACCCCAATTCACATGAGTTAACATTTCACTTGTAGAATCCCCAAAGGGGATAAAAATTGATAAACATTTGTATGAGTCCTCTGTAAGAGAGGAATCCAAAGCTGTTTTCCTGGCCTTAATTGGCATATAACCTGTGTTCATTGCCCCAGGTTTTTTTCTTTTCAACCCTGAAATTAGCTGAGAAGATATCTCCCTCTTTGCTAGCAATAAATTTCCTGGGCCCAGGTAATCTCATTAGCCCCTGGCATGATAAATAAGAACTGACTAACCTTGAGTAAAGGAACATTTTATTCCTATATTCTCCTCCTTCTCCTTAACTGACAGCTACATTCCAAGATCCCAAATTGTTGTTCTAGAAACAGGAATGGCAGACAATATCCTGGTCCCAACTAATCACCATCCTGACACCCAAGAAAAGGAGGAAAGGAATGTGTCTAATACACCACAAAAATGTGACACTTGCTATATAAAAATGGAAAGAGAAGAAGCTATCTTTGGAATAACTATATTGCCCAAATCTGGGGTGCTGCCAGACTAGTTACTTAATCTGGATGCATGTGCAGCAACACACTCCCATCTCGAAATGGCTGTAAAGAATTTGTATATATATATATATGCATATATATATATATACACACACACACACACACATACATGCATATATAATATCTTTGATTAATTGAATTAATCAAATGGATTAATTGAATTTTCATTATATTAGCATTGTAAAATCTTAAAAAAAGGAAATAGGAAAGACCTATGTGAAGTAATATAATTAAAAATCAACAAAAACAAATTTATATACTCACATTTATTCCCTACTCTCCATTCAACCATCACCCTATTTAGACTCCCTCTTATTTGAACTATAGTAGTGCTTAATTGGAATCCCTAATTCTAGTCTATTTCCCATCCCCATCCCCTCTCCCCAAAACAATCTTCTTAAAGCACAAATATGATCATGAATACTTTCAGCTTAACCTTCAAATGTCTCAAGGATTAATCTCAAGGATTAATCAATTAACAAATATTAAGTAGCTATAGATATTTAATTTAGTGTTGGGGATATAAGTACAAAAGTGAGAGACTCTCACTTTTTGTTTATTCAGTCAGATAAGAACCACAGGAGGGAAGCTAATATGGTCATACATATGTATTAAAATAATATTCTGGAGACAATGTGAATAAACACATGCTATGTTTACTTTTTTTTTTCTTTTTGTTTTTTTCTCTGTTATGGCTTTTCCCCCTTGCTCTGATTTTTCTCTCCCAATACTATTCATACAGAAATGTATATATTTAAAAATTTTATGTAAATGTATAACTAGATAAAATAATATTCTCATAGTTCTATGGAAGATTGAATAGAATGTGGAAAGAATGGAAGAACAATTGAGTAGACAATTGGAGACATAACACTGTTGTGGAGACATAACAGCTCAGAAGAGGGGTGAGGGCTAGATTATATATTCTTCATAGGTGATAGTTGAATCCATGGAAGTAAATGAGATTACCAAAAGAGAGGCTATTCTAAGGAGAGAAGGATACCCTAGGTATCCTTATACATGGGAGGCAGAAAACAATTGAACCATCTGAAAAGATATTGGTTTCAACAGGTAAAAAAAGAACTATGACAGAACTTTTGTATAATAGGTTTTAAGTTTTCTTTTTCTTTTAAGCTTTTTATTTCTAAAACATATGCATGGGTAATTTTTCTACATTGACCCTTGCAAAGCCTTCTTTTCCAAATTTTTCCCTACTTCCCCCCACCCCTTCCCCTAAATGGCATGTAGTCCAATACATGTTAACTATGTTAAAATATATGATAAATCCTATATATGTATACATAGTTATACAATTATCTTGCTGTACAAGAAAAAAAAACCTGAGAGGGAAAACCAAATGCAAGCAAACATCACTAGAAAGCGTGAAAATGCTATGTTGTGGTCCACACTCAGATCCCACAGGCCTTTCCCTGGGTGTAGATGACTATCTTCATCACTGAACAATTGGAACTGGTTTGAAGCATTTCATTGTTGAAGAGAGTCATGTCCATCAGAATTGATCATCATATAGTATTGTTGTTGCCGTGTATAATGATTTCCTGGTTCTGCTCATTTTGCTCAGCATCAGTTCATGCAAGTCTCTCCAGGCCTCTCTGAAATCATCCTGCTGTAGGTTTTAATTTTTCAAAATACATGCAAAGATAGTTTTCAACATTCATCCTTGCAAAACCTTGTGTTCCAATTTTTTTTCCTTCCCTTCCCACCAGCCTCTCTCCTAGAAAGCAAGTAATCTGATATAGGTTATATGTAATGCTTCTAAACATATTTCCAAATTTATCATGCTGCACAAGAAAAATCAGACAAAAAAGGGAAAAATGAGAAAAAAATAAAAAGCAAGCAGACAATAACAAAGAAAGGTGAAAATACTACATTGATGCACATTCAGTCCCCATAGTCCTTCCTCTTGATGCAGATGGCTCTCTCCATCACAAGTCTATTGGAATTGCCCTGAATCACCTCATTGTTGAAAAGAGCTACATTCATCAGAGTTGATCGTTACATATATTGTTTTTGTTGTGCTTTTTTTTTTTTGCTATGTGCAGTGTTCTCTTGATTCTACTCACTTTACTCTCTCCAAGACTTTCTGAAATCATCCTGCTGATAATTTCTTAAAGAACAATAACATTCACATACCATAACTTATTCAGCCATTCCCCAACTGATGGGCATCCACTCAGTTTCTAGTTCCTTGTCACTATAAAAAGGGCTGCTACAAACATTTTTAGGGATATGGGTCTTTTTCCCTTTTTAATGATCTTTTTGGGATACAGATCCAGTAGAGACACTGCTGGATCAAAGGATATGCATAGTTTGATAGTCCTTTGGGCATAGTTCCAAATTGCTCTCAGAATGGTTAAATTATTTTGCAACTATTCTATCAACAATGAATTAGTGTCCCAGTTTTCCCACATCCCCTCCAACATTTATCCTTATCTTTTCCTGTTATCTTAGCCAATCTGAGAAATCTGTAGTTCATCCATTCATTCTTTTTTTTTTGTTTGTTTCCCTGAGGCAACTGGGGCTAAGTGACTTGCCCAGGATCACACAGCTAGGAAGTGTTAAGTGTCATCAGATTTGAACTCAGGTTCTCCTGAATTCAGGGCTGGTGCTGATATCCACTGTGCCACCTAGCTGTCCCTGGTCTGTTTTTCCATGGCCTTTTATACATGTAATTTTTATTGCATCATGATCTAAAAAAAAAAAGATGCATTTCTTCCTTTCTGTATTTGATTGTGAGGTTTCTATGCCCTAATACATGGTCAGTTTTTGTGTAGGTTCCATGTACTACTGAGAAAAGAATATATTGTTTTCTGTTCCCATTCAATTTTCTCCATAGATTTATCATATCTATTTTCTAAAATTCTATTTACCTCCTTAACTTTTTTTTTTCTTGTTTATTTTGTGGTTAGATTTATCTAGTTCTGACAGAGGGAAGTTGAGATCCCTTACTAGTATAGTTTTGCTTACAACTCTCTTAACTTCTTTAGGAATTTGGATGCTATACCACTTGGTGCATATATATTTAGTATTAATGTTACTTCATTATCTATGGTACCTTTTAGCAAAATATAGTTTCCTTCCTTATCTCCTTTAATTAGATTTATTTTTGCTTTTGCTTGACCTGAGATCAGGATTGCTACCCCTTATTTTTTTTTTATTTCAGCTGTAGCATAATGTATTCTGTTCCAGTCTTTTACCTTTACTCTGTATGTATCACTCTCCTATAAATGTTTCTTGTAAACAACATATTGTAGGATTCTGGCTTTTAATCTAGTCTGCTATTCACTTCTATTTTATGGGAGAGTTCATCCCATTCACATTCACAGTTAAAATTACTAACTCTATTTCCTGCCATCCTATTTTTCCCCAAGCTATACACTTGTCTCTCTCCTTTCTTTCCCACTGTACTATTTTTCCCAAGTTATACTTTTTTTCTCCCTTTTTCTCCTCACTAGTGTTTTATTTCCGATCACTATCTTCCTCAATCTGCCCTCCCTTTTTTTCAGCTCCTTCCCCTTTTCTTAACCCTTTTCCTCTTCTATTTCTGCCCTTCTTTTTATTTCCCTTTCTTTTCCTCTTTCCACTCCTACTTCCCTATAGGTTGAGGCAAGTTTCTATATCAAACTAAATATGTATGACATTCCCTCTTTGAGCCAAATCTCATGAGATTAAGGTTCAAACACTGAAAACTGAATGGATGTCCATCATTTGGAGAATGGCTGAATAAATTATGGTATATGAATGTCATGGAATATTATTGTTCTGTAAGAAACGACCAACAAGATGATATCAGAGAGGCCAAAAAAGACTTACATGAACTGATGTTAAGTGAAATGAGCAGAACCAGGAGATCAATACACAGGGCAACAATAAGACTATATGATGATCAATTCTGATGGACATGGTTCTCTTCAACAATGAGATGTTTCAAACCAGTTCCAGTTGTTCAGTGATTAAGAAAGCTATATACACCCAGGGAGAGGCCTGTGGGATCTGAGTGTGGACCACAACATAGCATTTTAACACTTTCTGTTGATGTTTGCTTGCGTTTTTTTTTTCTTTTTAGTTTTTTTTTTCTTTCTCTTTCTAGATCTGATTTTTTTTGTGTTGCAAGATAACTATAGATATTTGCGCATATATTGGATTTATCATACATTTTAACATATTTAACATATATTAGACTTTATCTGCCATCTAGGGGAAGGGGTGGGTGGAAGGAGGGAAAAATTTGGAACAGAAAGTTTTGCAAAGGCCAGTGTTGAAAAATCACTCATATGTTCTGTAAATAAAAAGCTTTAATAATAATAAAAAAAGAGATTAAGGTTCAAACAATATTCCTCCCCCTCCCTTCTTTCCTTCAAATGTAATTGATCTTTTTTGCCTTTCCTGTTACATCACATTTACCTCATTTTACCTCGCCTTTCCCCTTCTTCCAATACAATGCCTTTTACACCCCTAGTTTCTTTTTTATATCATCACATTAAAGTCAATTTATGCCTATACCCTCTACCTATACTCTTAACAAAGATATAGTTCTCAAGAGTTACACATATCATCTTCCTATGTAGGGATGTAAACATTTTAATTTTTAAAAAATAGGGTTTTTTTTCTTCCCTTTTGATCTTTTTTATGATTCTCTTGAATTCTATATTTGAAGATCAAATTTTCTGTTTAGCTCTGGTGTTTTTAAATAAAAAATAATTGGAAATCCCCTATTTCATTAATATACATCTTTTCCCCTTGAAAGTTAATGCTTAGTTTTGCTAGGTAGTTGATTCTTGGCTACAGTCCAAGCTCCTTTGCCCTCTAGAAAATATTACATCCCAGGCCCTTCTATCTTTTAAAGTGGAATTTATGAGGTCCTGGGTAATCCTGATTGTGGTTCCTTGACATTTGAATTGTTTCTTTCTGGCTGCTTGCAGTATTTTCTCTTTGATTAATAATTCTGGAATTTAGTTACAATATTTCTTGGAGTTTTTATGTTGAGTTCTCTTTTTAGGAAGTGATTGGTAGATTCTTTCAATGGCTATTTTACCCTCTGGTTATATCACATCAGAGCAGTTTTCCTTGATGATTTCTTGGAAGATGTTGTCCAGGCTCTTTTTTTTCCGTTTTGGTTTTCAGGTGGTCTAATAATTCTTAGATTGCCTCTCCTGGATCTATTTTCCAGGTCAGTTGTTTTTCCAATGAGGCATTTTATCTTTTCTCCTATTTTTTTTTTTTTTTTCTTTTCTCTTTTCCTTTTTTTTTTTTGACTGATTCTTTTTGTTTGTTTGTTTTGTTTTGTTTTGTTTTATTAAAGCTTTTTATTTGAAAAACATATGTATGGGTAATTTTTCAACATTGACCCTTGCAAAGCTTTCTGTTACAAATTTTTCCCTCCTACTCCCCACCCCCTCCCCTAGATGGCAGGAAGTCTAATACATGTTAATTATGTTAAAATATTTAAAAAATTAAATATATATATATATATATATACAGTTATTTTGCTGTACAGGAAAAAAAAAACAACCTGAGAAGGAAAACATAATGTAAGCAAACATCAATCGTGTGAAAATGCTATGTTGCGGTCCAGACTCAGATCCCACAGGCCTCTCCCCCGGTGTATATGGCTTTCTTCATCACTGAACCACTGGAACTGGTTTGAAACATCTTATTATTGAAGAGAACCATGTTCTTCAGAATTGATCATCATATAGTCTTATTGTTGCCATGTACAATGATTTCCTGGTTCTGCTGATTTCACTCAGCATCAGTTCATGCAAGTCTCTCCAGGCCTCTCTGAAACCATCTTGTTGGTTGTTTCTTACAGAACAATAATATTCCATGACATTCATATACCATAATTTGTTCAGCCATTTTCCAATTGATGGGCATCCATTCAGTTTCCAGTTTCTAGCCACTACAAAAAGGGCTGCCACAAACATTCTTGCACATGTGAGTCCTTTTCCCTCCTTTAAGATCTCTTTGGGATATAGGCCCAATAGAAACACTGCTGGGGCAAAGGGTATGCACAGTTTGATAACTTTTTGAGCATAGTTCCAAATTGCTCTCCAGAATAGTTGGATCTGTTCACAATTGCACCAACAATGTATCAATGTCCCAGTTTTCCCACATCCCCTCCAACATTTATCATTATATTTTCCTGTCATCTTAGCCAATCTGAAAGGTGTGTAGTGGTATCTCAGAGTTGTGTTTGACTGATTCTTGATGTCTCATTGAATCATTCACTTCCATTTGTCCATTTCTAATTTTAAGTGAATTATTTTCTTCAGTTAGCTTTTTTACCTCCTTTTTGCATTTGGCCAGTTGTACTTTTAAAGGAGTTGTTTTGTTCATTGGAAATTTTTTTTCCTATTCATCGATTCTATGTTGTTTTTTTTTTTTGGCTGAGGCATTTGGGGTTAAGTGACTTGCCTAAGGTCACACAACTAAGAAATATTAAGTGTCTGAGACCAGATTTGAACTCAGGTCCTTCTGACTTCAGGGCTGGTGCTCTATCCACGGCACCACCTAGCTGCCCTTACAAATTCTATTTTTCAATGAGTTTTTTTTTTCTTTTTGCCAAAACTATTTTTTAAGAAGTAGTTTTCTTCATATGAATGTTATGGAATATTATTCTTCTGTAAGAAACCAGCAAGAGTGAAACGAGCAGAACCAGGAGATCATTATACACAGCAACAACAATATTACATGATGATCAACTCTGAAGGACATAGTTCTCTTCAACAATGAAATGTTTCAAACCAGTTCCAATTGTTCAGTGAAGAAAGCCATATACACCCAGAGAGAAGTATATGAAATGTGGACCACAACATAACATTTTCATGCTCTCTATTGATGTTTGCTTGCATTCTGTTTCCTTTCTCAGATTTTTTTTCTTGTAGACACAATTTTTCTTGCACTACAATGATAAATGTGGAAATATGTATACATACATTTGATTTGTCAATTTAATATAATTAACATATAGTGGACTTCCTGCCATCTAGGGGAGTGGTGGGGACTAGGGGGGAAAATTTATAACAGAAAGCTTTGTAAGGGTCATTGTTGAAGAATTACCCATACATATGTTTTGCAATTAAAAAGCTTTAATAAACTGATATATCGTTTGTGTAGACAAGATTTTTCTTGCACAACAATGACAAGTTTGGAAATATGTATACATATATTCGATTTGCCAATATTTTAACATAATTAACATGTGTTGGATATCCTGCCATCTAGGGGAGGGGTGGGGAAGTTGGGGGAAAAATTTGTAACGGAAAGCTATGTAAGGGTTATTGTTGAAGAATTACCCACACATATGTTATGCAAATAAAATAAAAAAATAAAATTAAAAAAAAATTAAAAAATTTAAAAAAAGCTTTAATAAAAAAAATCCTTTTCATGAAAAAAAAAATGAAAAGAAACGACCAGCAAGATGATTTCAGAGAGGCCTGGAGAGACTTGCATGAACTGATGCTGAGTGAAACGAGCAGAACCAGGAGATCGTTATACACGGCAACAACAGTATTACATGATGATCAATTCTGATGGACATGGCTCTCTTCAACAATGAAATGTTTCAAATCATTTCCAATTGTTCAGTGAAGAAAGCCATATACACCCAGAGAGAGGGATATGAAATATGGACCACAACATAACTTTTTCATACTCTTGATTAATGTTTGCTTGCATTGTATTTCCTTTCTCTGATTTTTTTTCTTGTAGATATGATTTTTCTTGCACAACAATGATAATTGTGGAAATATGTATACACATATTCGATTTGTCAAGTATTTTAACATAATTAACATGTATTAGACTTCCTGCCATCTAGGGGAGGGTGGAGAGTAGGGGGGAAAAATTTGTAACAGAAAGCTTTGTAAGGATCAGTGTTGAAGAATTACCCATACATATGTTTTGCAAATAAAAAGTTTTAATAATAAAAAAAGAAGTAGTTTTCTTCAGAATATATATTTTTCCATTTTACCAAATGTATTTTTTAAGGAGTTGTTTTCTTCAGTCAAGTTCTGCATTTCCTTTTCCAAACTCTCCTGCAAAGCTCTCATTTTCTTTCCCCATTTTTCTTCTCTCTTTTAAGATCCTTTTTGAATTCTTCCAAGAGAGCCTTTTGAATTGGAGATTAGTTCATATCCCTCTTTGAGGCTTCGTCTGGAGGTGTTTTGCCTTTCTAATCCTCAGGGTTTGAGTTCTGTTCTCCCCTGTCTCCATAATAGATATCTATAGTCAGAGCTCTTTTTTGCTTTTTTGCTCATTTTTAAAGGTGGAGGTCTATTCCTAGGGTACAGAGTAGATTATTCCAAGCTTCCTCTACAGGATGACAGGGGCTTCAAGCTGTCCTAGAGCTGGTGGTGCTGCAGGTTTCCTCCCTGTGCTTCACGGGTTCAAGGGCTCACTATTTGCTTTTTGTAGTCTCACAGCTAGTCTGCTGATCCACTGGTCTTCTAAACCAGGACAGAGTAGCCAACACTACTGTTATTTGGCTAAGAGCTTTCCACTAGATTCCCGGTGTTTGTGTCCTCTCCATCCTGGGCCTCCCTGTGCTGGGCTGAGTCCACCCCCTGTACAATTGAGGAACTCTTCTAAAGTTCTTCCAAGATATCTTCACTTTGATTTGCCAAGAAGTGACAGAACAGTTTTGTTTTATTTTATTTTTTCATACTAAGCATCAAGCTAGTTTTTATACTCTTTTCTTTCACTTTCTCTAAGAGGCTTCTTAATTCCTCTTCATTTTCTGCCATCAGAGTGGTATCCTCTGCATATCTAAGATTATTGGTATTTGTCCCACCAACCTTAATTCCAGCCTTTGATTCATCCAGCCTGGCATTTCCTATGATGTATTCTGCATTAATTAATTAATTAAGGTGACAAGATAAAGCCTCAAATCCTCCTTTTCCAATCTTAACCAATCAGTTGTTCCATGTTTAGCTCTAATTGTTGCTTCCTCAGGAGACAAATAGATAATCTGGTACTTCCATTTCTTTGAAGACTTGCTACATTCTGTTGTGATCCCCACAGTAAAAAGCTTTAGAGTAGTCAATGAAGTAGAATGTTTTTCTGGAATTTTCCTGCCTTCTCCATAATCTAGCAAATACTGACAATTTGGTTTCTAGCTTCTTTGCCTCTTTCCAAAACTAAAACCAGCCTGCTCTTCTGTTAATTCTTGGTTCACATACTGCTGAAGCCTAGCTTGTAGAATCTAAGCATAACCTTGTTGGTGTGTGAAAAAATAAGCACTTTTGGTAATTTGAACATTCCTTGGCCATTTCTGTGTTTTCCAAATTTGCTGACATATTAAATGCAGCACTTTAACAGCATCATGTTTAAGATTTTTAATTAGTTCAGCTGTAATTTCATCACTTCCACTAATCTTACTATTGAGTTCAATTCTAGCTTCATTCATTTATTAGTTGTGTGACCCTAGACAAGTCACTTAATTTTTGCCTTAGTTTCTCACCTATAAAACAAGCTGAAGAAAGAATGTGCAAGTCACTTCAGTGTCTTTGTCAAGAAAATCCCAAATGGGGTCATGAAGAGTTGAATATGACTGAACGATAATAAAAAAAATTGATGAGAATCATCTTCAAGGATGTTTTCTCTGATCATCCTGGTAGTCAGTGCCCTCTGCCCAGTCAAATTACTCTGTGTACTGGTTGCCCCACCCCACCCAACCTAGAAGGGAAGTACTTTTTTTATTGCCTAGTAACCCTGACATCTAAAATTACGTTTTTCACAAAAGTCAATAGGTAAAAACTTAATTTCATTTTTTATCTGCAACCTATGGTAATTTATAAATCAACTATAATTTATTAGATAAGTCAAAGAGATTAAATAACTTTCTTGTGGTCATATATCTACTAATTGTCAGAAAAATGAAATTTTTCAATCTTTTTAATTCAGCAGTCTCTATCCACAAAGCCAGATTCCCTTTCATTTTTCACATGACGCATGTTAATAAATTTTTGTTCTTCTTGGTAAAACAAATGGATTACAGATATGTGTATATACAAATATACAACACTGGATTTAAAAACATTCCCATAGGCAAGGTGTTCTTAACTTTTTTGTATCATGGACCACTTTAGCAGTCTGATGAAGCCCACAGACTCCTTCTCACAATGTTTTAAAATGTGTAAAATGAAATATAGTTTTATATAAGCAAACCAATTATATTGAAATATAGTAATAAAAATATTTTAAAAACAAATTCAAAGACCCCAATTAAGAACCTATAGAATCTTGAAGTGACCGCCTAATTACCATTCTATGAGGAATTATTTGTGAAAACTGTTTTACTGTAATGACTAGAATGAAGGAGGTTCAGAGAAAGTCTTTAGAGAACATAATTCTTGACAAGGGACCTTCTCTTGAGGTAATAATCATTGGATTATATTACATAAATCAAGGGAAGTCAAGAATTGTACTAATAGACAAAGATAACTTTGACTGTGACCTCACAGTTTAAGCACTGAAAATAAATGTAAGAGATTAGGGGTTTTGATATAGGGATAAAAGTAGCTGCTTATGAAAAGAGGTTTCTCTGGTTTATTTTAGACAGACCAGACATATATACCTATACTAATATGATTTTGGGGAGCAGAGCCAAGATGGCAGAGTACAGTCATGACTCTCTGTGACCTCCTCTGACCTTCTCTCAAACCAACAGCAGATTAAGCCTCTGAACTGGTTCTTGAGTTAAAGCTCCCCCAAATATTTGGAGTACATTTCCAGAAGAAGTTACCTTGGAGGAGTTTCAGAACAGGTCTGTTTCAGTCGGGCAAGGGGTCAGTTGCCAAGCTCAGCCCGCAGCTCTGGGAGACTCTTACCCTGATTGCGGGCAGGTGTTTTGGCAGATCTGCCTTTTGTAAAAGGTAGATTGTAACCCACTGCAAAAGCCAGACCTAGCCTGGACAGCCCAGCACCAGAAGTCAATCAGCCAAACTGCTCCAGGGCAAATTAAAGCAGCTGCTGCTCCTCTGCTTTAAACAGACCTCAAGCTTTAAAAAAAAAAAAAAAAAAAAAAAGAATTCTCACTATACTAATATAAGATTAACTAGACATAAAAAGCACTTTAACAGGACATAGAGCAAATGGATTTTTTTGTGTATTTTTTTGCTTTGTTAAATGTTAAGGGTTTTCAATAAAAACTTAACTCCTATAAAATGTTCATTTGATTATTTTTGTTGGGAGCACATTTTTAATTATAAAATGAAATATTCAATCTTGATTGGAATGAGAGATTTCCTCAATTCACACTTAATTTGGAGAGGACTCTTATTGCACCATAGCCAGAACCCTTCTCTCCCAAGTTATCTTGCTATCAACAGAGCATTTTTCTTCCTTTTCACTCTAATATATTCATTTATTGGCCAGGGACTCTCAAAGGCTATTTGTTTGAATCCTATATTAATTCCACCCGGTATCATCCACCTTCTATCAGCGACTGCTTGCCTTGCATACATTAGGTTCTGGCTTCTTAAAGTATGGGTCTCCTGTGGAGGGGGAAGGAATTTGTGACCAAAGAAGAACTAGAGGTCATCATTAATCACAAAATAGATGTTTGACTATATCAAGTTGAAAAGTTTTTGTACAAACAAAATGAATGCAGACAAGATTAGAAGGGTAGCAGTAAACTGGGAAAATATTTTTACATCCAAAGGTTCTGATAAAGGCCTCATTTCTAAAATATATAGAGAATTGACTCAAATATATAAGAATTCAAGCCATTCTCCAATTGACAAATGGTCAAAAGATATGAACAGACAATTTTCAGACGAAGAAATTGAAACTATTTCCGGTCACATGAAAAGGTGCTCCAAGTCACTATTGATCAGAGAAATGCAAATTAAGACAACTCTGAGATACCACTACACACCTGTCAGATTGGCTAAAATGACAGGAAATGATAATGATAACTGTTGGAGGGGATGTGGGAAAACTGGGACACTGATACATTGTTGGTGGAACTGTGAACGGATCCAACCATTCTGGAGAGCAATTTGGAGCTATGCTCAAAGAGTTATCAAACAGTGCATACCCTTTGACCCAGCAGTGTTTCTACTGGGCCTATATCCCAAAGAGATTTTTAAGGAGGGAAAGGGACCCACATGTGCAAAAATGTTTGTGGCAGCCCTTTTTGTAGTGGCAAGAAACTGGAAATTGAAAAGATGCCCATCAATTGGAGAATGGCTGAATAAATTATGGTATATGAATGTTATGGAATATTATTGTTCTGTAAGAAATGACCAACAGGAGGATTTCAGAGAGGATTGGAGAGACTTGCATGAACTGATGCTGAGTGAAATCAGCAGAACCAGGAGAACATTATACACAGCAACAAGACTATACGATGATCAATTTTGATGGACATGGTTCTCTTCAACAATGATGTGATTCAAACCAGTTGTTCTGCGATGAAGATAGTCATATACATCCAGAGAGAGGCCTGTGGGAACTGAGAGTGAACCACAACACAGCATTTTAACGCTTTCTGTGAATATTTCCATGCATTTTGTTTTCCTTCTTAGGTTGTTTTTTCCTTCTTCTCTTTCTAGATCTGATGTTTCTTGTGCAGTAAGATAACTGTATAGATATGTATACATGTATTTTATTTGTCATATAATTTATCCTATCTAGCATGTATTAGATTACCTGTCATCTAGGGGTGGTGGGGGGGGGGGAAGGAAGGGAAAAGCTTGGGGAAAAAAAGTTTTTGCAGAGGTCAATGTAGAAAAATCACTCATGTTTTGTAAATAAAAAGCTTTTAATAAAAAAAATATTAAAAAAAATAAAGTATGGGTCTCAATCTCATATGGGGTCCTGTAACTGAACATGTGGATCATGAAATGATGATGTCATGTTTTATTTCTATACCTGTTTTATATACCTTTATACCCAGGGTCATGTTAAAATTTCTCAGGCATAATGGAGTTGAATGTGGAAAAAAATTTAAGAAGCCCTGCATTATGTGAATTGAATCACATAACTGGTAGGTGGGGTTAGTGTAGCAAGTTGCAAAAAGTTTCAGCAGACCTAGGGCAGTATGTTAAAGAGCATGTAATACAATCATTTCTATTAACAGCATCATAAGCCAAAAGTATTTCTACCTGGGAAATCTGGAATACTAATGCTTTCTTGGTGGAGTTAGTTAAGCTGACCCAATCATTCTATTATTTTTTTTAATTAAAGCTTTTTATTTGCAAAACATATGTATGGGTAATTCTTCAACACTGACCCTTACAAAGCTTTCCAAATTTTTCCTCCTTACTCCCTATCCCTCCCCTAGATGGCAGGAAATCCTCATGTTAATTATGTTAAAATACTTGACAAGTCGAATATATGTATACATATTTCCATGCTTATCTTGCTGTGCAAGAAAAATTGTATCTACAAGAAAAAAAAATCAGAGAAAGGAAACACAATGCAAGCAAACATCAATAGAGAGCATGAAAATGTTATGTTGTGGTCCACATCTCATATCCCTCTCTCTGCGTGTATATGGCTTTCTTCACTGAACAAACACTGGTTTGAAACATTTCATTGTTGAAGAGAGTCACATCCTTCAGAATTGTTGTTGCCATGTATAATGATCTCCTGGTTCTGCTCATTTTGACCCAATCATTCTGGAAAATAATTTGGAACTATGCTCAAAGGGCTAGAAAACTATGCACATCCTTTGATCCAGCATCACTACTACAGTGTATATATTCCAAAGAGATCATAAAAAAAAAAAAAAAAGAGGAAAGGACCCACATATACAAGCAGCTCTCTTTGTGATGGCAAAGAATTGAAATTCGAGGGGATGTCCATCAACCGGGAAATGGCTGAACAAATTGTGGTATATGAATAGAATATAATACTTCTACAAGAAATGTTGAGCAGGTAGATTTCAGAAAAAAAAATTGGAAAAGACTTATATAAACTGATGCTGAGGTAAATGAACAGAATCAGGAGAATATCATACACAGTAATAGCACCATTGTGCGATGATCAACTTTGAAAGAATCAACTCTTCTCAGCAATATAATGATCCAAGACAATTTCAAGAGACTCATGATGGAAAATGAATATCCATTCAAAGAAATATGGAGCCTGAACAAATGAAGCATACAATTTTCACTTTTTTGTTGTTTTTCCTTTCTTGTGGTTTTCTTCTTTTGTAACACTATTAATATGGAAATAAGTTTAATATGATTTTACATATATAACCTAACAGATATCAGATTGCTTGCTGCTACTTAAGAAGGGGGAAGGGAAGGAGAAAATGGAAATCAAAAATCTTATGAAAATAAATTTTGGACAAAAGAATTTGTAAGGGCAAATGTTGAAAATTATCCATTTATATATTTTGAAAGTAAAAATCTTTAATAAAAAACCTGAAAAAAAAAAACAAGTCTTTTATAAGCACTTCCAAAAAAAAAAAAGTTGAAAGTATTGGAATAAAGGCTCAAAACCCCCATTGATGCTAATCGATGTTTGTGGGCAAACAGTGTAGATAGAAAAGCAAATTTGATGAGAATCCTCTGTGTACCTCAGATACAGTACAGAATAAATGAGGTAATGCCCATGTTTATGCAAATTATACTTTGTGATATATTCTGAGTGTTGGAAAGGGGGAAACAAAGGACTGCAGAATTCAACAGATAGTGAATATGAACTGAGTAATCACTGAATATTTTACTGTAAAATGTATGCATTTTAATGATGTGATCATTTACCTTGCAGCTTTTAAAGCAAAAAAAATTTCTATTACAATCATTCTTACATTTGTCATTGTTCCTGTACGTAATAAGTTAATGTGATTTTGTTGGGCATTTATTGTAACAGTTCTACATGGAAATAAAACTTTTTTAAGAAATAAAATTGTGCCCTTAGGAAGAGCTGAAGAAATTGAGGTTAGTTCCAGTGAAAAGTGTTGAACTTGAAGGAAGGAGATAGATTTACATGTCAGCTCTATCATTGTCTATTGGACATTGCATAAATCACTTAACCTTTTCTCAACTTGGTTTTCTTATCCATAAAATGGGCATAACAGTTCCACTTACATCCTATTGTAGTTATTCAGAAAGTGCTTTCACCCCAAACTCCTCTATAAATTTGTTATTATTTCTGCTAGGAATGCATATTCTTTGCCTGACATTAATACTGTATATCATTGGCATGAATTAAACAATGAAAAAATCTATACCTCAGTTCCTTCAACTATATCAATATAGTTTGATATTAAAGCACTTCTATAACTTAAAAAAAAACCAAATAAATGTTGAAAACTTTACATGTAATTTAAAAAATAAACTACTATTAAGTGGGGGAAAAAAAACCCCCCCCCCCAAGTACTGCTACCAAAATTATCCTGGATATTTTCCTCCATTATCCTCCCCAGCCTTAATGAAAAAACAAAACAGACAAAAAACTGCCTCCAAGTATAAAGTAGGTGTACTAATTCCTAAATAATACTCTGACTTCCCTTTACTCAGACAATCTTGGTGGCTGGGAGCTTATTCTGTGGGATTGTCACATGCTACTGGTGCCTTTTGCCCTGGTTCTGGGGTAGTTATGGATGGGAGTAGGGAGAAGAAATGGCAATGATGCCAAAAAAAGAAATTGATGAAACATTTTAAAATGTGCAGAAGAAATCATAAAACTATTTAAAAGGGGACACAAACAGACTTACTTGTTAGCACTTCCATGTTAAATTTAATAGAAATTTAAGAAATTCAGTTTCATATTCCAACCTCTTTTTTTAATTCTTTGTATCTTTGTATCTCTTTATTCTTTGTATCTTTGTCTAGATATTTGTCAATTTTATAACAAGAGATATTAACTTAAATTTATATAGTGTTTTAAAGTTTTAAAGGCATTTTCCTCCCAACCTAATAAGGTAGTTATCTTTATTTCACAGATGAACAAACTAATGCTCAGAAACATTAGTTGGTACAAGTCAGTCAAGCATCTGCTGGGACTTGAAGCCAGATCTCTATGAATATCAAGTCCAGTGATCTTTTTACTTTTTTTACTACTACATTGGTCCCCTCTGAAAATGTCTCTTGAGGGGCAGCTAGGTGGCGCAGTGGTTAGAGCACCAGCCCTGAAGTCAGGACGACCTGAGTTCAAATCTGGTCTCAGACACTTCCTAGCTGTGTGACCCTGGGCAAGTCACTTAACCCCAATTGCCTCAGCAAAAAGCAAAAAGAAAAAAAAAAAAGTCTCTTGAATCTATAATATGTCATTTGCTTTATCTCAACAGATATGAATAAAATATATTCTACATCACAGCTTTTTTTTTTTTTTTTTTTGATGAGGCAATTGGGTTTAAGTGATTTGCCCAGAGTTACACAGCTAGGAAGTGTTAAATGTCTGAGACCAAATTTGAACTCAGGTCCTCCTGATTTCAGGGGTGGTGCTCTCTATATCTGTCCCTATATCACAGCTTCTTAAAACCTTTTCTACTCTTCACCCCTTTTTGCCCAAGAAATTTTTATATGACCCTAGATATATAAACATATAAAATGGGTATACAAATCAGATATTTACTGATAATCATAATTTCTTGACTCTCACATTCAGTTATGAGATCCCATATGGGATCACAACCCACAGTTTAAGAAGCTGGGTTCTAGATGAAAGAGCTGGAGCTTCAACTGAATAGCAGAGAGCTGAAGGCAGAATGTCAGGCTAAAAGTTGGGTTCAGGTAAATTGTTTAAAGTCATGCTTCTGTCACTGACAATGTAATTAGGAAAAACCATTTAAAAGTACTTTGCTGATTTTAAACTGCTATGTCAGCTTTTTGTTGCTTAACTTTCTCATTTTATATAGAAGAAAATAGGCTCATTAGGTAGAGGAACTTGCTAAAATCATACAAGTTAACTCAGCTTAGGTTAATTGACTCTCCCAAACTGGAGCTCATTAAACATCTAGATCCCAGGGACATTGTAAGGCAGAATATATTTCACTAGAAAGAAGAAAAGGGAGAAGGATAGGAATGGAAATAAGATTTTCTTCACATTGACTTTTTTATGTTTTTATTATTTTATAAAATGATTAAAAATTATCAGGCTCCAGAAATTGGGGAGGAAACAGCCGGTAGATTTAGAATGAAATAAATTAAAGTGTCAATGTCCTAGTGATTGTTCTCAATTTCTAACCAAAATAGAAGGGTAGATCTACATTTCAAAGAAAGCCACAGAGAAAAGAGCCGGAAAGAAAGGGAAAGGAAGGAAAAGGCATCAGAAGTCATTTCCTTGCAAGGATTTAGTATCCTGCCCACCCTTTCCAATCCCAACTCAATGATATTGAGGGGCTAATACTAGTACTCAAGACACTAATATCCCAGAGAAACATGTAGGATGTGGGGGAGTAGGAGACTGAATTGTCCACACAGAAGGAAGGCCACATATAGACTATAACTGTCAGAAGATAGAGAAGATAGATACTGGGGCTGATGATATGTGGGAAATTCACTTTTAAGTTCCACCCATTCTTCCCTTTCTCTTTTCCCCCAAATGAGGTACTGGATCCCAGAGACCCTACTCCAAGGGGTCCCTGACTTTGACAGAATTCTGAGACAAGCAGTTGAGAGTTTCAGGGTAAGAAGTCATAATACCACTGTTGTTCATCAATACTCCTCACTTAATCTACTGGGGGGCAGGGCCTACCTCTTCTCATAAATGGCAGGTCTTTAATAAATGTTTCCTGATTAATTCATCAGTCTGTGGTATAGGTCAGATGGGCTGTGAAGTACCTTTTCCCAATTCTCTGCTGCTTTGAACTTTCATATTGTCCCTTTCTGTTCATCTCCATGTGCTCTGGTACACCCTTCCTGACAAGAACTGGTAGAGGTGTAATAGGGATAGTAGAAGCTGATCAAGTGTGTGGCTTTGAGCATATCCCCATATGCTCACAACATGGGTTCTGAAGTCCTGGGGCATCATGGGAAGGGGGCTTTCCAATAGAAGGAGTATCTTTGAGTCTCAACTCTGGGTCCCTTTCTCCCCCCTGACATTGTAGTACTAGATATGAGGACCAAATGACATACTATATCTTTCAAGAGGACTTGAGGTGAAAAAAAAGGGGATTAGATTGACAAATGATGACTGTGGGGGGAGCTCTAGAGCCTTCCCAAGAACCCAGTGACAGGAGCTTGACACAGAAATGCTTCCCTGTCAGACAAGAGGAACCATGGGGTTACCTAAAGAGAACCAAATGTGGTGACAAATTAAGCAGGCAGCGGAAGTTAACCTATATTTTAAATGTCGATTGGGAATTAGGGTTCCCCCATTCTTCTGTCCCCAAGACTGTTACCAGGAAAGGTCGTGGTCCAAATGAGGTTAAACTGTGAGGTGCGCTAACACAGATCTCACCCCAACCACACCCTGGGACTACCTCTCCAAGGATCAAGAGCGCTCTTCTCAGGCACAAGAGTAGGCTCCTTGGGCGTATCTTACCGCCGGTGATCGCAAGTCCCTGCAACCCCGATATTGCCGCCCGCCCTAACCTCACAAGGGAAACGCAGGCGGGGGGGGGAGGAGGAAGAAGGGGGGAAACACGGCCTGTCCCCAGGCACATTTGAAAGCCCAGTCCGGCAGAAAAACATGACCTGGGATCAAATGCCCAGAGAAGGGAGAAGATTCTATTCTCAAATCCACCAGATCCACGGATCCGATAAACTGGCAGCCCCAAACTATTGCAGCCACGAAATTTGAATGACAGAGGTTCCGGGAGACCCCCATCCAGACAGAACTGATAGAAAGGGGGCAGGTTTGGGGACCACATACTCTGACTGACAGAGGAAGGACAAGCTCGGGAACCAACACTTGGTTGGTTGGGATGTTTATGGAAGGGCGAGTTCAAGGACCAATGTCAGGAATGAGTGAAAACTACAGAGGAAGGATACGCGTTCTGAGAAATTTGGAAAATGCGCGGGACGCCATTCTGGCAAAACCTCACATTTCTTCGCTCCTAAGTTTTACATATATTTTACCACAGGCAATCCCTGCTCCCTTCTTAAACATTGGCTCAAGAATCTCCTAATCCTCATCCCTTTTCTTTTATCATTTCTCAGGTTTCGCCTCTTATAGTATCTGGCTAGTGGATTGACAATTTGGAACCGTCAGTAACGCTTTTATGTTTCTGGGAGATTCAACTCAGAATCTCCAATTCTGTCTGCATTGTCAGAACTCCAACCCAGGACTAGGGTTTAGGTTATTCAGCTTTGGTTCCGGGTTCAACCTTATCGTTTCACATTGGGTGAGAAAGTCGACTATCATCCTGAAAGCCATTCAGCGCTGTTCGTCCTATCCCTCCTGGCCACAGGACTATGCCTAGTGGTTAGTAGAAAATTCCGGATTTGTATGCCCCGCCCAAGGGCACTTTTCATTGGCTCAAATACACGTACGTGGCAATTACTCAAATTGGCGTCTCCTAGATGAGGAACGCAAGTCTTGCACGTCCTGTTGGGATAGAGATGTGGATTCTGGACAATAACTTTCTCTTAGCCCATTCGCCCCTTGCGTTGACTGAACCTGCCCAAACTGGGACATCTCCTCGGCCTGTCTCCCTTGTCCTCTAAGATTTCCCTACCGGCTTCTTGCTGAGGTCCCCGAACTATCTTCCTTTCCCTTTAAGCCTAACGCCTGAATCCAGCTGACTGGATCTGGGAGGCTTGCTCTACTAATCAGTTAAGAACAACATGTTTTTTGGGTTTTTTTTTGTTTTGTTTTGTTTTGTTTTGGGGGGGAGAGAGATTTTTTTTTTTTACGTTTCAGCAAAGTAAGCAGCCCTTGACTCCCTCCCCCTTTGCCCTCCTCTTCTTCCCCCCAGTCTTAACCTTGACAAGTTCTAATTCTTTTCTTTGTCTAGGTGAACTTTATTTGTATTTATTAAAGAAAGTATGGAGGTAAGGAGGAAATTAGGTAGTAATTTGGTGCAGGTCACCTCAGGCTCTGGCTGGAAGCTGGGAAGGACACTTCTTTTTGCTTAGGTTGGTGAGGATTTGGTCCTGGTTTGGCCGATACAGGACCACAAAACTGTTGGGGTGGAGGACTGCACTTCCCTCTTCATCCACATTACCCATCAGCAAGTAACTAGCCCCTAAAGGAAGAGTTAGAGGAATGAGTTAGGTAAGAGGTTCTATGTCTCCTTCCCATTTGTTCTTGGAACCCACAATGTGTTATCTTCCACTCATACTTTATACATCTTTTTTCTTGCCTTTCTTACCTTTCTTTATTGGGGGACACTGCCGGCAGAGTACATACAACTTAAATGGGGATCCAATGGAGGCAGAAGACAGGACAAGAGTCCCTGCCTTGTAAATACCCATGAGGGTGATGGTGACAGTGATCCCTTCCCCAGGACCTCGAACCATTGACTTCACTGTCCCTGTCACCACTTTAAAAAAAAAAAAAGGAAAAGATCAGAAAAATAAATGGGCAATATGAATAAATTAGCTCAGGTTCACAGGATAGACCAAAGGTTAGGATGCTGAGGATGGTAGTGGGATAGGGAGGATACAAGGATTGGCAATAGAAAGCTGGGATGTGGTGGGGAGAGAAGTGAAAGAGAAAGGTATTGTGGAGAGCAAGAAGACACAAAGTTTGTTCTTAGATTGATGCTTGCAAAGAGAAGGCTCCCACCAGGAGGTATGAGGGAGTTCATTCTTGGCTTCTTACCAAAGTCACTGGTACAGAAGTTGCTTTGCAGAGTGCCTGTTCTTCGGCACTGTTTTGGGCAGGGAGTCTTAGGAGTATCTAGATTGGAAATCAGCTTTTGAGAGATTTTTCCTCCCTCTTCCCCATCCCACACCCAACCTTGCTTCATCTTTGCCAATCCTCCAAAATCTAAGTTGTGTTTATGTGTCCATAATATCCTATTATGGATATTACGTATCCATAGTATCCAGATCCCTGTTCTATTCACCTTCCTTATCCCACAAGCCCCTATTCCCTTAACTCTGGTATTTAACATAACCATGCTTACCAGACTCTGTGGCAAAGGTAGGTTTTAAGTTCTCTTGGACTGGGGCCTGGGGGTTGGTAGGAGGTTTGACTTTAGGTAGTGGTTGTGGAGAAGCTGGGACTGGTTGGTTGTTCCCCACAGAAATAATCCCCTCCTTCCCTCTGGGTTGGGCTTTATAGGAGGCAAAAAATCCATCAGCGGTGACACTGAGATCAGAGACAAACTGGACCAGGAGTTCATTTCCTTCTGAGGTGATGGAACTGAGAGAAGGGAAGTTAGTAGGATGTCAGGGGAAGGAAGTGCCCAAGCTGTAGTGCCCCCAAATTTTCTTCCAAAGCCTTTGTGTTCCCACCACTTCCTCTCTTTTCTCCCTCTCTTTCTTTTAAACTTACCTAACCCCTTCAGTTAGGGAACCTCTTTTTAAGTCATGGTCCTTTCTATTTGATCCAAAATTTTCCCCCTTAACTTCATCCTAACCACTAAAACTTGCCCTTCTAATGGCCCTATCCACTTACCTCGGAGCAGTATCCCCACAATATTTCCCCACTCTTTTTGAATCATCACTTTGCGCTCCATTGAAAATGCTGACTGAATCATATCGGCAATAAGTGTCTGGCTCCAGGTCAAATTTCCCAAAGGTCAGAGAAATCACCTAGTGGAATAGAAATGAACTGGCTAACTAGATCCTTGGGTTTCTAAAAGTAGAACAGAGAGGCCAGATGTTTAAGTTCCCCATAAAGAGCCTGGGGAGTGTTACCTGTTCTGGGGGAGCAATGATGAGCCAGGAACAGCTGACTCCAGGAGGATAATCAGATTCAGGCCAGTTGGGTGTCGTCAGGGTACCTTGGGGCTTCTCCAGCCGGCCCCCACAGAACTGATGCTCTGGATAAAGAGAGAGAGAGAGAAAGATGGGGAGGGGGCAGGGAGAGGGAAAACTAATGTTCAAGGGTGGGGGGGGGGGAGAAGGAAGTTCAAATATATGGATCCCCGAGTAGAGGAGGGTTGGGAGAAGATAAGGAGAGGGGAAAAGTTAGCAAAAAGAGAGAGTAAAGAAAAGTAGGGACCTGGCTTTGGACATAAAGGGACTCTGCAAATTTTCCCTACTTCTTCATCCTTAGAAAATGATAGGAATTAGCTGGAGGATCCCAGCCCACTCCCCAAACTCTCCCTTCTCTCCCCATAATTTCCCTCTCCCTCTTATTCCCACTTTTTCCTTTTCTAAGGGAAATCTTATACCCCAAATTTAACAGAATTCTCCCTGATTTTCTTAGTCCTCTCAGTTGGAAGTTTCTCAAATTTGAGGGCTATCCAACCAAGGGCTATCCTTTTGAGGGGCTCTCTCATCTCAAATGGGAAGCTTTTCTAATGCTTCCTCTCTGATCCAAGTGATCCTTACATTTATTTTAAAAGGTTGTCTTCTGCTATGGAAAAGGGATGATGGGATTGTAATCAGAATCCTAGGGCTGGGTTTGGGAGGAGTGGTAATTTAGGACAGGGGGAATATATATGCATCTGCCTCCTCATCTCCATTCTCTCCCTCTTCCCCCCTCTTCATTTTCTTTTCCCCCCTCCCCTCCCCAACTAGGTGAGTTCTAATTGTAGAGGACATAAAGGGCTAAACAAATTACTCACCATCCCAGTAACCCCACGCCGCCCAGTCCACCCGTGGGTCTGCGCCCCATTTCCGCCTTGCACCTGGGGGGGTGCCTAGAAGAGGGGGTTTGGTGGGAGGGAGTGAAAGGAAGGATAGGAAAGATGGGGAGATGGGACTGAAGGGGCAGTTAGTAAGGACAAAAGGAGAAGGGGAGTTTGCAAGGTGGAGGATGGTGATTTAAGAAGAGTAACCTGGAGACAAGGCCCTCTATATGGCTTGGGATATACTAGCAGGGATAGGCCTCTGCCTCTTGGGAGAAGGGTGTATGTCTCATGGAGAGGGCCATGTCTTTCGATTTGGATTTTGATGGAACCCAAGTTAGGGGGTAGCAGGTCATGTGTTGTGCCCTGAGTGAGAAGTGGGGAGAGGGGTAATCTCACCATTGCCATTAGTAGCCCGCCCACTGTACCACAGCAGGAAGCCCCGTCCTCCTGTCCCTTCATCAGCCCTCATCCTCAGTGTCACCTGGTTGCCAGGGGCAACCACAGGCCCTGGCCTGAAGGTCCCACAGAAATGTCCAAGACGCTGGCCTGATGTCCCTGCCCCAGCAAAAATCTCTAGGGAGTCATAGCGGCAGGAAGGCTCCAATTCCAAGTCAAAGACTCGGAAGGAGAGAAAAACAGTCTGACCCTCAGGGACCTAGGGGAGAAAAAGAAAGGGCAAACAGGACAAGAGTTACACTTCAAGATTCAGTGTCTTTCCATACCCATACTCCCAACTTCACTGGGGAGCTTTGTCCTTAAAATAGCTAAGATTGATCAGTGGGGTCAGATTGGGAGATGGAGTAACAGTGTAGTTCAGGGAAACAAGCAAAAATTCCCTCTCTAGCAGTTAAGCTAAGGTAGTATGGGGGTCCCAAGGTCCAAGATACAGAGCAGGGATCCCTAGAGTTCTTTCTTTGGCCACTGAAACTTCATTTTGGTAGGGATGAGGCTTGGTTTTACTCTCTTGGTCTGGTTGCCCAAAAGTAAGTATCCATTACTTCTCCTATAGATTCAGAAGCCTCAGAAAAGTAAAGGATTTCAGAATCCCAAATGAGGAATTATAAGCTAAGGAGTGCTGAGGCATTGAGGCTTAATAGGATATCTCAGAAAAATGCAGTTCCTGGGAGTGGGTAAGGAGATGGCAGTAAGCAAATCTAGTTTGATGAGTATAAGAGAGGTGGGGATTAGCAAGAAAAAGGTCCTTTTGCTGGAACCTGACTGGGGGATCTTAGGAGTCTTAGGGGAGCTCTAGATCCCAAGACAAGTCGTTCTAGTCCCAGAAGGTAGAAAATGGTTGAAATTGGCAGAGCAGAGAATAGAGACCACCACTCACCATGATTGTCCAGATGCACTCCTTGTTAGGGGGGTAGTGATTGGGGAAGCCCTCACTTGCCACGTAGCCTGATTCCCCGGTCACATCCCCTCCGCACAGGAACACGGGTCTAGGGGGTTGGTCAGACAAATAAATGAAGGGGGTGTGTAAGCAGTATCAGTGAGGGTAGGCAGAGAAGAGATAAGGTATAAGAATGGAGAGGTCAGATTTTGTTTTAGTGGTATACAAAGAAATGGGGATGAAACTCAGCTGCAGGAAGAGTGGAAAGATTGCTGGAGGTGATAGTACTAGAGACTTTTTCTAGAAATGGGCAAAACATTTGGCAAATGACATTACAGCCAACTAGGTTAGGAAGCAAATGAGAGATACAGTTTTGACTATTCCCAATATCCTTTCTACTCTCCTTCCCAAAGGTCCTTCACCCCTACCCTGGCTAGAAGGCTGGAATTCTTGGAATCCTTTCCCTTTACCCTGCCTAGCAGCTGATTTAACTAGCACCAGATGTGGATATAGCCACAAGTCTGCTAAAACAAGGGAGTAAGATATAAGGGGAGAGGAAGCAACAATATCTCAATGAATCTAGGCATCAAGCTCCCCTTAAGTCCCATACTTGTCTCAGCTTCTGCTGAAGTCTGGGACTTGGGGATCAGACTTCCTGACCCTCTAATTTACCCATTCCTCCTTCTCAAAATCCTCTTGAATATATAAGTTCAGACCCTCTAAAGTCAGGCTGCTCCTCTCAGGTCAAAGTTATTGGAATAAGGGGATGAAGGATATAGAAAAGGGGTACAAGACAAAAGGGGGAGGAAGAGGGAGGTTTCAAATGGGAAACTAAATTTAAAAGAGCTGGAGAGACAAAACAAGACTAAAGAGTGCTTAGGATGAATAATAGCCAAATAGGATGGGGGTCAAAATGTGTGTAGGGGTTCTTAAGAGGTGAGACAGGGAAGAAAAAAAAAATTAAAGGCTTCCAGCAATATAAAATCCATAAAGCTGAATTCCTTTATTGGATTCTGTGGACATTGGGAAGGGTACATTAAGGGTAGAAATAGACCTACCTGGTGTAGTTGGGGCTCTGGGCAGAAGCTCCCTGGGCCTGGGTGAGGGATAGCAGGGTGAAGGAAGTAAAGAGGGGCCCCAGAACGAAGAGTGGGATAAGAGGCAGCATGGCTAGGGGGAGAGACGCCGGGGTCCTTGAAACAGAGGCAGCAGCTAAGTCCAGCAGCAACAGGATAATCAAAGCCAGATGGGTTGGCTTTGAGCGTATGGGCGTGGGGACTGGACGAATTAGGGAGAGGAATGGGGGAAGGGAAGGAAATCGGGGATGTGAAAAAATAAGAGCCAAGTCTGGGGGCCTGTCAGGTTGAGGATGCACAAATATTGACTTAACCTAAGTGATTAGGGTGGAGGGAAATGGTGGAAGCACCCTAGCTGTTGGCCAAGATCCAAATATCTTATTTTACCACAAACTTATGCTCTTCTTTCTTGTCCATTCAGTTCCTAATTAGGACTCCTTCCTGCCTTATAGTTCCATCTGACTTCATCCCCTACTGGCTCTTAATTCTACTTACTCAGATTTTCTGCTCCCCTTTTCCCTGCCCCAATTCTATTCCCAGGCATCTGGCTCTCCAGTCCAAGTCAGCGGAGAATTTGGAGGTGTTTGGAGGTATAGGTAAATAGCTCCACCACTGCCAGACAAGTTGGAGAATAGGAGACAGAGGATTACCCAAGAGTGGAAGAAGGTACTATATGAAAGAATATATTTGAGATTGACAAAAAAGTTAAAAGCCCGAGTATAAGGTGATAGAATCTGAGGAATAATGGGTGTGGAATGGATATTTAAAAAAACATGAGCAGACAGACTTTGAGGCAAAAAGATAAAGGATATAATAGAATCAGATGAGTTTTTGGAACATAGATCTTAGGTGTTTGCTGTGGCATAGAGTTGAAGAAAAAATTAGCCACTTCCTTTGGCCGTCTCTGCTGACCAGGTCTCCTACCTTCCCTTAGGCCTTCTTCCTAAACTGCAAGCATTCTATTCTCAGGTTCCCTGCTTTCTCCTCTTTGAGCCCTTATTTCCCATGGTCATGCAAGGAAACAGTTGTGACTATTCCCCTCCTAGGACCCAAGTATCCAGGGCTCTGCTGCAGCTTCTTTTATTGTATCCATCCATCAAATTTCTTTTGTCCATGATGCCCAGGTTGGGGGCCCCTCCTGGGAAATCCCCCCAACAATTTTACAAAACAACCCCCGTCCCGACCCAGTTGTGTGTCTCCTGTTCCCTCCCCCTTCCCCAAATCTCTCACATATATATATAGTACACGCTTCAGCTCTTCTCTGACCTGGCCTGGCCCCTGGCCAGTCTCTCCCCTTCCTTTTGGGGGAATAAAGGAGGTCAGCTTTCAGGGGGTGTGGGTCCCGGGCTACTTCCCCCAGCAGCCCTCTGCAGCATGTCCAGTGCTTCCCAGAAGAAATCCTTCTGTGCAGCTAGCAGAGGCATCCAGCCCACAATCTCCTTCATCTTCTCCATCCGGTCCTGCAGGGTGGGACAGCTGTGAATCTGGCTCAGATACTCTTCACAGGCTCGGGCTGCCCCCCCAGGATCCTGGGTTGTCCCTGTCCCCACACTGGGCTCTGAAGTCCCTGTGGCCCTGCTGGCTGGCAGGTCACGGTAAGTAGGGTGGCGTTCAATGTCATGGCTGGAGAGCATGTAGAGGCATTCTCTTGTGGAGCAAAGAGAGCAAGCACAAAGAGGGACCTAAGTGGAGAGAACATGGTAGGCATCTGAGGCTAGAAGAAGCATTAGGGAAGATGACTGTGTGTGGAGGATGATGATGATGATAGGGGTCAATTTCTTAAACTGTGGTTTATGACCTCACATGGGGTCTTGTAATTGAATGTAAGGGGTCTAAAAATTATGATTTGTCATCAGTAAAGTTTGAACTCTATACCTATTTTATATACCTGTCATGTACAAATTTCTCAGATGAAAAGGGGTTGCGAGTGAAAAAAA
>JAJPUD010012648.1:0-38927 GCA_023553655.1 Myrmecobius fasciatus | reverse complement strand
AGGGAGGGAGGGAGGCAGGGAGGGAGGGAGGAAGGAAGGGAGGAAAGAAGGAAAAAATCCAGCCGCTGCCTTCAAGAAGTTTACAATTTAGTTAGAGAAGACAGCACGCAAAAGAAACTTGAAGCTGCCAGAGTGAAAGGTACCTTCCATGGTTACCTTAAAGAAATCCACTAAGAGTAAAGCTGACAAATTGTTTTTAAGGTCCAAAATGTAGTCTCTTTAAGGTATTGGTGTTCCAAGTTTGGGTTTGAAAACTGGCAACATTCACAATCTCACAAGTGAGGAATGACCTTTGATAGTTGTCATTCAAGATGTCACTTCTGCTGTAGCAGATATTAAGACATTCTTCTGTCAAGTTGTCTTTACCTATGAACTTGGTAGAAAAAATATTATATAGGAACTGAAATAAAATTTAAATTTATATTACTCACAGACTAAAGTAGGAAGGGGGAGGTTATGCTTCCTGAGATATTAGGAAAATATGTTTATTCTTTGTACTTGCTATTCATTGAAGTACATTGAAGTGTATATTCTTTTGGAAAAGTGGTGGAAGGGGGCTCTAAGTCAAAAGTGCTTAACAGGTCCGTTGCCTGTGGTGATTATAAATCTCTGGTAGTAAAGAAAGAGGCAGCCCAGTTCCTAAGGGCTACCCTAGAATCCTAAGAAACATGGGTAACCATCCTAATTCTGAGAAAATGACACTGAGCATACTAACTACATTCAAAAATACAAAGTCTACAACATATACAGTACATATGATTTTTTCATTCTGAGCTTATATCTTAAAATAATAACTGACAAACTTAAGTGTGTCCAAACTAGAAAGATGATCAGGTTGGTGAAAGGTCTTAAAATTCTATCAAAAGAGTGATTGATTGAAGGGATTTAATTTGGTGAGGATTTAATCTAAAGTAGATTTTGAGCTGTATAAAAGTTCATTGCAAACACAGCATTATGTAATGGTTGCAGTTTTGAAACTGATATCAAGAGATACTTGGACTAAGATCTTGCCTCCAACATTTAAGTATTAACTATGTGATTGCAGATAAGTCCCTTAACCTTGGTGACAACTAGTTTGATCATACTTAAAGTGAGGATGATAGTAATTGTATTAACTGTCTCCCTGGGATGCTGGGACTATAGTGAAGTTGTATTCCCAGAACTTAGCATAGAGTCTGACACATAATTGATAACATTAAAAAAAAACAACTTATCTTTTGATTGACTGTTTGGATAAAATACCTGATGAATATGCTCTGAGTCCCTTCTCTACTTTATGTCTTCCCATAAAGTCTTACTCTAGTACCTACTCATTGGCTAGAGATGATCCTAGGTTCTTAATAACTATACCAAAGAAACACAGTCTTTTGTAACCTTCTGAAATTTGGGGAAAAATTAGGTATGAACACATTCTATTATCATTTCTTGGGAATGTTTAACAAATACAAATTAGCTATTAAAAGAATATAAGCAATAAAATTAAAACCACTTTTAATAAACCATGCCATAAATATATGAAAACCAAGGGCAATTCTTCAAATTGTAAAAAAAAAATTATAACTTATGGAAAAATTGTGGGAGATTATGATATCACCTCATTAGATATAGAAATAGTAGAAGGGGGAAAATTGTAAAAACATTGACAAGAGGCCCAACTAAGCATACCCTAGTGTGATTCATGAAGAAGTAGACATAACAGTAAAGGAAATAAAAATGTAAAGAGAATATAGAGTAGATAAATATATGCAGAGGAAGTAGAGGTAATAGAATTTTCTAAGCATTGAGGGATTAAGTATCAAAATATCAAATGCTCTAAAAAAAAACAAATATTGTTACAAAAAAGTTGACTTAAAGAATATTAATATCAGTCAACAAGCATTTGAGTATCTACTCAAATTGTTGCATAGGAAAAATGTTTTTTCAAGGGATTCTCAGTCTAGTGAGAAAAGAAAACACATGCAAATAACTATCTCTAAACTATCTATCTAGTAGAAATAATTTCAGGAACAAATGAAGATTTGGGTTGGAGAGAGGGGCATGTGAGTAGGCAGTAGGAAAGCAGCCAGTAGATAGGGAGAGATTGAAGATTAGATATAGAGTAGATATGATAGAGAGGATTGTCTGTTGGAGAAGATAGGAAGGATCACTTGTGCATGTACAGGGGTTTGACTGGACAAGAAGAAATGTTACCTCTTCATGTGGAATAGGATTCAAAAAAGATATTATTGGACAAGTATCTGAGTGATAGGAAATTTTGGAATTAGTATAGTTTTGTGATTTTCTTCTATGTTCGCAACATATAATCAATGTATCTAATTTCCCAATTTTATATTTTTTAAATGAGAATAATCTATACATTCATCATTGGTAGCATTGATAAGGACTTGAATAAAAGAAGAGGAAGATATTCACAAATTATATTCTTCAACAGACTACAATTGAATTAAAATAGTAAATAATATTCTGTATTTTATTGATGAATTTAAAGCTTAAAATGTCTATGAAGCAAGTACCAAAATCATATGTGACTATTTAAAAAATGTAAAAAGAGAAATGTGATTCCGTAATTGTCTAATTATTAGTAATAAGCAGCAAAGAGATAGTGACCCAATAATGTCCATATTATGATTTGTATTTACATAGACAACCCATAGACTGTTCTTAACAATTTTGACAGATGCTACATAAGAACTGAAAAAGAGAAAGATGACTTGACTGACTTTAGAAAATTATTGATATTCCAATCCATTTCTATGAAATGTAAATGGATTTTTTTGTAACAACAGTGTTCTTTTGACATTGATCTTCATGACTGAGTCATGGGGTACCAGAAAAACTGAAGGATTAAATTTGACAGTCACCCAAGAAAAAATAGAGAGTCATTTGGGAGATGTAAGTAGGGTGTAAAACATTACCAATCAAAAGAGAAAAGTAGCATAAACAATATCAGACAGATGCATACATATAGTTAGAGCTAGGAATATTTATGGATAATCATGCTAAAGTTTAGAGGAATGTCCTGAGCTCCTTATAAGAACCATGTATTGAGCATTTGTATTAAGAAATGCACAAGTAGGAACTTAGGATGAAAGGACATGGATGACTTTCAAAATTCAATTTTGGAAGGAGTTTATTCCTAGAAGCGATTAAAAAGTCAGTGCAGTTCTGAAATATTATTTTTTGATAAGGCAGATTTTATCATGCAGCAAATATTAATATGAAAACAATTTTATCACCTAAAGCTCTAGTGAACACATTAAATAGAGCAGAGACTCTGAAAAGTATATATCATTTATAAAATGAATCAACAAGCATTTATTAAATGTACACTATGTGCCAGCATCTCCGTTAGGCTATAGGCATAGAGTGTCAAAAGCAAAACCATTCCTTGCTCTCAAGGACACAAAAAAGAGAATCAACTTCTATAGATACTAACCAGACACATACTAAAATATATGCAATATAGTTTTGAAGAGAGCCTGCTAGAAGTATTGGGAAAATTCTACTATAGAAGATCTTGCTTGAATTGAATCTTGAAAAAAAAAAAAGACATTTATTCAGAAAGATGGAACTAAGGGAGGAATACAAGGTCCACTCAGTCTTCCTGGACTCAGTCCCTGATTCCACAAACAGTCTGGGAGGCTGTGGGTACTTGCAAGAGGGGGGATCTCAAAGTTTGCAGTTCATAGTGAGAGTGGAGAGCTGAGGCACCATCCTCCCACACCATGATTAGAGGGGCTTATAGAATTAACTCTCATTTAAAAAAAATGAATAGGCAAAGAATAAAGAACTCCACCATTGAAATTACTATGGGAACAAGGAAGATGGGTTTCATCATCAGAGAATGGTACTTTAGTAAAAAATTTATTTAAAAAAGCTTCTACCCCAAAGAGTAATGTGAAATGGCTCTGTGACCAGAGAAAATTTATAGAAAAACTCAAAAAAATTAAAAATCAAATGAGAGACTGAGGAAAAACTAAAAAGTAAATGAATAAAAAATCAAAACCATCCAAAAATAATAAGAAGCTCATGGGGAGAAGGAATTAACCAAGTAGAAAAGGGGGTACAGAGTCTCAAAGATGAAAATAATTCTTTGAAAATTAGAATTGAGCAAGAGGAAGCCAGTGAAGTTATCAGAGACCAAGAAATAATAAAACAGATTTATAAAGAATGAGAAAATAGAGCAGAATGTGAAACATTTTATAAGAAACACCACTGATATGGAGAACAGATCAAGAAGAGAAAAAATAGGAATAATGAGAGTGCCAGAAAGTTGTGAGCAAAAAGAGAACCTTGACACAATAATGCAGGAAATCATCCAAGAAAATTGTCCTAGAGTGAAAGAACATGAGAGGAAAGGAAATCCTTTGGGAAAAACACACAGGAGATATCATTGGCAAACTTTGAAACCCCCAGATCAAAGAGAAAATTTTGTAAGAAAAAAGGAAAAAAAAAACAATTCAAATATGCTGGAGTTACAATTAGAATTGTACAAGACATATCAGTAGCTAGAATAAAGGACTGCAGGTCCTGGAATCATATCTACCCACAATCAAAAGGACTAGACCAGAGGCTAAAAATGTCATATCTAGCAAAATTATCTATAATTTTGAATCAGAAAAAAAAACATTCAATGAGCTTGCAGATTTTCAGGACTTTCTGGAAACCAAACTTTAACTTAACAGGAAATTTAACATATAAGAGTTAATATGAAAGATCAATTTTAAGGAACTTATCATTGGACAAGCTATTTAAACATGGAAAAATTGTTCTGTTTTGTTTTGTTTTTACACAGGAAAATCTATACTATGTGTTTAAGATTCACATCAACAATAGGACAGCTCAAAAGAAAGATTGGGGCAGAGTCAAGGTAAAATTAATAATCAAGTTTTATACAAATGAGATTCAAAGGAAGAATAGACACAGAGTTGTTAACGGGAGGAGGAGGGCTCATAGTTCTGAAAACCTACTCACACTGGAGATGGATTATATAGACAACACTACATATATACCCTGAAAAGTTTAGCAACCTCAAAAATCTATAAAGAAATAAAGGGGTCTGGATGGACATATGGGAAAGCAAAGAGTAAGGGAATAAGAAAAGGGAGAGATTTCTGGGTGGGGGGAGGTTAAGTATCAACAAAGAAGAATTAAAGCAAAGTCAGCAGGGATAGGAAAGATATATGTCAGTATGTAGGTGTGGGTGTGCATGTATACATGTATATTTCTGCATGTGTTTGCATAAATATATCTTTTTTTTAACTGTTGCTTGCTTGGAGGTGAGGAGGGATGAAAGGGGGAAAAATAATGAAAAATAATAAAGTATAAAGCAGAGAACCAAAGATCAATTCACAAGGAAGTAAAGAAAAAATGGACATTCATGAATGAAATTTATTCTACTAATATATACACTTTTTTGATCTGGTAATTTGTTGTTATATATTTTGAATCCTCTGAGCTCATACAATGTTCTCTTTTGCTTTTCTCTATTTGTTTTGTATTCTTTTCTGTTCATCTTTTTTTCTTAATGTTTTTTCAAGTAAAATAAATTGTTAAAACATTTAAAAAACAGAAAGCTTATTTCTGAAGCTGCTGATTTTTATTCTTTTATTTTTCTGTTATGCCTTATACCTAGAAGATGCTCAAAACTTTTTTTGGTTTGTTTTCCAAATTCGAATTGAGGCCACCAACTAAAATAAATACTGCTCTAAGCTTTTTCAAAGAAACTTGCCATTTTTGCTGAATAAACATAAATTTCTACAAAGAGTAAATACATGTAGATTAGGTTTAATATTGTTGTTTTTTATTAAAATTGAATTTTTAGTAATGGTGCTGGAGGAATTGAAAAAGAAAGAAATATGAAATTGCCATTTACTCTTAACTTACTTTGAAAATTAATTACAACCTGGGACAGTCAGCTACTAAGTTCCTGCTGAATATTTTGTATATTAAAAGAAAAGGGTTCCATAATGATGTACTACATTTTCTCATAGTAGAGAATTAATATGTGCCATTGAGAAAATAATGGATTGGATTCAGGATGAATGAGTTGCTATGAATAGTACAGTAGACAGATGGGATCTAGTCAGCTTAGCTCACCATTATTTGTTATATAGATTAGAACCATTACATGCTAACAGATTTGTTCCTGCCATTATGACAAATTAAAAGAGATCACTACACATGCAAAAGCATTAACTTCCTGGCCCTGGAGGTTTTGGTGCGTTTCGGTGCCTTGCCAGCATGGGTGAATACATTATTCTCTAACTTTTGTAAATGATTGTGCCAATTCTAACTCTATCTCCTTCTAAGAAATTGTTGACATGCAAAAGAAAAATCAACTTCCACATCTCAAAAGTTAATGAGGCTGCAATTTCACATGCTTCCATTTCTCAGTGAAACAAATGATACAAATCAATTTTGGGGAGAAAAAATCCCCAAGGAAATAGAAGTACCCAGAAGAGAATTAGTAATACTGACCACAAACTTGATTCTAGGCTTTTGTTCACTTCATTAATAAGTAGTTAATTAATTATCCCATCTTCCAGAAATTATCAAAATCCTTATAAATATTAACTGACCCAACAAGTGATAATAGGGAGTAAATGCAGTGATTCAGGGAAAACAAAACAAAACAAAAAAAAAAAAAAACTTCTTATCTAAATTTCATAAAGTTAGTCATTTCTTATCAGGCACAAATTCTATAAAAAAGAAAATAAAATGAATGGCCTATTATAATGAAGTGTTCTTAATATTGACTAATTTTTAAAGTCACCATTTGGTTTAAAAATATTATTTACTATAAGTTTCTGAGCCAAATGTGATGCTGTCATTTGGCATATCAGCTAATTGTTCTGAATTCAGTGGGATCTTGTCACAATTCCTTTTTTTCAACAATACAGTAATAAAAAGCAGTTCCCTAAGGTTTAAATAAAAGACGATAAATTCTTTCTCAGCTCAAAGATTTCACTGTGGTCAGGTTTCCTTAGACAAAGTAAAGCAAAGAGCAGAGAAAAAGGTGTGTAGAGGTGGCTGAAGGATCTTTATGAATATCTTAGGCCAGATTAAATGACTGACAGCCCAATTGTAGTGAATATGGTATAATTTGTGTATATGTAAATATATGAAGGTAAAGAAACATACATACATACATGCATATCTACATGTACATACTCATATATATATACCTATATATGCATATACAAAGCCATCATGTGAATTTGTTACAAATCTAGTGCCTTTCTGTGACACTATAGTGACATGTTATCAAACATAATCAAAAACACAGTATTTTATTACACTGAATACCATACTGACATATAGAAGAAAATAAAATTTAGAAACATTTTCCCATCACTTTGAAATTTTCAATATTTCTTTTAAGAAAAAGATTGATTTAACTTGTTTTTATTAGTCAAACTCCTTAGAGCTGACATGAATATATTCTAGTCATAGTCAAGTGTAAGAAAAGATACAGGAATACTGAAAAAGATATATAGAAAAATTTGAAGAAAATCATTGATGTGGGGGAAGAAATTTGGGGTCAATTTAAGTAGGATGAACTTAATTTAGTACAAGAAGAATTAGTAAGGGTTGTTTCATGATATAACAGATTCATTATACAGTGTTTTGCTAAATTCAAGGCAGCCATTAGGTTTACAAGAGAAGATTTAAAACTTGCAAATGTTACTATAATATTGGTTCAGAATAATCAATGCGAAAGCCCTTATTCAGCACAAAAACTCTAACTGGCATTTATTCAACCCTTTAAAGTTTTAAAAGCTCTTTACATAATTCTCTATCGTTTGATTTTCCAAATAATTCTGTGAAGTAGAGACTGCAAATATTACCTTATTTGTTTATTTTCAGGGTAACTGGGTTGCTTCTTTGTGATATGAATTAATCTTTCTTGATTTCTAGTTCAGTACCTTTCCTTATATAGCACTTTTTGCTAGGTGTCATGTAGGTGACCAAAGAAACACAAACTATCGTTACTACGCTCAAGGAACTATTTTATAATCTACTTGAGGATGAAAAGCTTAACCATTTTTTTAAAAGTAAATTATCAAAGCCTAATTTATGTGTTATTTACTGTGTGACAATTCATTTAATCTCATTGTTTCCTCTTCTATAAATGGGGATATTAATAGCAAAGTTGGATGTTGTGAGGATCAAATGAGATAACAATTGCAAATCATTTAGCAAAATGCCTGCAACAAAGTAAGTGCTATATAAGTGTTAGTTATTATTATTATTATTATTATTATTATTATTAATTAACTGTGCATGTAATAGGAAATCAAGATGAAAGTACAATCTTTGCCCTGAAACACGTTTTAGTTGATAGGTATAGTATTGGGGGAAAAAAAAAAGTTAAGTAGAGTAAAGCTAGTTATGGAGGATTTGAAAAATCAATAATAGAAATTTGCTGTTTTGGTTTGATGCCTCAAGCGATACTGAATCATAGTAGGTTCTTGACTAATGAAGTGACAAAATGAAAATACATACATGGAAATGGCATGATGAATATATGTACTTATTAAATATACTTTCAGGCAGCCGGTTATATGACATATATGTGTAACCTAGAGTACTGGTCTTGAAGGTAGTGTGAAGGAAAAACAACTTTGTTATTAGCATGTGTTGTTTGATTTACTCTCCATTTTCCTAAAGACTAAAATACTGTATACTAAAATTTATTCAATTGCTGAAATAGGCCGGGTTTGGCCAATAGGCCATAAGTTGCCAAACTTTGGCTTAGATCAACTTTTTTATTGAAACAAAATACATTCCACTGGTCCATTCAAATGTGAACGATTGACTCTTCTAAAGGGGCTTGGGAAAGTTTTATAAAATAAGATTTCTAACCTAGGAAACTGAAGTTGCTACCAGAAAAAAAAGCAGCCTTCCTTAGTTTGCTACTAAATTTCTTTTCCTTTCATTTTGAAAACTCAGTTTATTTGACCTTCCATCTTTCATACCTTTAGTGAATGAGATTATCCCTGGACTCCAAAGGAAAACAAGCTAAGACATCCTCCAGTCTCTACAAAATTTAAATTCAAATATCGCTTCTTTAACTACATGTGTGACTTAGAACAAATCATTTAATCTTTTGAAACCTCATTTTCTTCATATATTGAGTATAATAAGCAGAGGGAAAGAGAGAGAGAGACAGGGAGACATACAGAGAGGAAGAGAGAGAGAGAGAGAAACAGAGAGAGAGAAACAGAGAGACAAATAAATAGACAAAAGAAAGAGGAGGAGAAGGAAGAGGAGTAGGAAGAGGAAGAGGAGGAATAGGAGGAGGAATAGGAGGAGAAGGAAAGGAGGAAGAAGAGGAGAAGGAGGAGAAGAAAGGAGGAAAAGAAAGGAGAAGAAGGGAGAAGAAAAGGAAAAAAAGAAAAGGAGGAAGAGGAAGAAAAAGGAACAACTGCAAAGAGGGAAAGTTTTATGTAAAATGTTAAAAGTGACATTTATATGAGATGTTGTCTCTGCATTTCTTGTAACTACCAATTCAATTTCACAAATATTTATTAAATACCTATAGTGTGCAAGGGTTTGTTTCCTATCATTATAATTTTGCCAAAGGACTTTGTAAAAGTGCCTTAAATATAACTTTAAGTGCCTCCTGCTTGACTTTGTGTGTGCCCCTTACTCTAATTCCAAAGCACGATCTGTCTGACTAATGGTGCAAAAAGACATATTTATGCTGATTTTGAGACCATTCTACCAGTACCAGTAAAACTACACATGTCACCTATAGGTAGTGAAAGCTATTAAGAGAGACCATCTGTGGTTCACAGTGGTCTAAAACTACAGGTGTTTTGCTAGATTTGTTTTCAAAGAGCAAAAAAGAAGATGTAATTTAACAGTGAATACTAGCTGTGATAGTGGGTCCTATGTGCTCTACAGAATAAATAATACCCTGTTATGAAGGGCAATATATCCAGTTTTATTCATGAATTCTCTAATCTTTCCATGAGAGTCATATTTAAGTAATGCCTTTTAGAAGCAAAGTGATAAGGCAGCACAGAAAAAGGCCCTTGGAATGGGAGCAGGAGAGTAACATTCAAGTCCTTTTTTGTAAATCTGATTATCAGTATGGGCCTCAGCAAATAAATTAACCTCTCAGTGGCCCAGGCAATTCTCTAAGACTTGAACTTACATAAGATTTGTAAGCAGTGTAATTAGGTGCCACAAAGATCTTCTGAACATATCTGGTCTCATTTAATACTTGTGTGAAATTGAGCAAGAAATTTAACACTGTTTATCTTGTCATCTCATCTGTAAAATGGGCTGGAGAAGGAATGACAAACCACTCCAATATCTTTGCCAAGAAAACCCCAAATAGGGTCACCAAGAGTTGGGCACAACTAAAATTAATGAATAGCGTATATTAGGTGATTTTTGCTCCTAATATAAAAAATTGCTACCACAGCTCTGCTTTTTTTTTCTTTGTGGGCTGAGATGACATAGGTAGCAATACTAGTTAAAAAAAAGAATATTTTTTCTTTTATTTTTTCCCTTCAGAACAACATTGTAAAAGGCAGAGGATTGTAAAAATTGTAAAATTGTAAAAAAATTATAAAAAATTGTAAAAACATTGTAAAAATATCAGAGGATATTTGGCAGGATTCTGGCAGATTTGAATATAGAGATACTCATGAAAAAAGGGGAGCAGGAACAGTATATATTTAAGTTATTTCTGTCCTTGGTTATATGACCCTATCACAGTCAGATTGAAGAGTCAACCAGCATGAGTGTGTGAAGAAACAAAGGTTATTTGGGTCCCCCAGCACTCTGTCACAGTCTGGTGCCATCATTCAGCCAAAAGACAAAGTCTGCAGTAGGAGATTCAATCTCATCTATGGAAAAAAAAATCAAGCATTCTTTCCAGCATCCTAATATTATGTCTCTTGTTGACTGTAAGTAACCGTGATAGATATACTATTTGATTTCAAATTCATTTCATTTCATTGGTATAAGATGCATGTTAGAATAGAAGATAAATATTGATTTTCATTGTGAGATTGCCTTCATTCATCCAGTTTGCACCATGCAAGTGATAAAAAAAATCACATTTAATAGCAATCTATGATTTCTGGCACATCATCAAATTTAATCGTGGTGGCCTTATATAATATGGTTAGTACTCTTCTGAAATAGAAAGAAAAGTTGTTTTCCATAAATGTCAGTCTTCCCTTTCCTAACAAGAGACTTTGTGAACAAGGCCCACAACAACAAAGCCTTCCAGGGTAAGTGACTGATCTGAATCTCCTCTCAGTTTCTAGTCAACTGCATGCTATTCTGACCCATTCTAAACTGAGTTTCCAGGCTGAATTGAAGATAAAACATTCCAACAGGAACACTTGGTAATGTTGCCTGAAAGCAAGAGCAATTTGCATCTTACATCTGTAAATCATTGTTTGCCTATTTTTTTTCTCCCCAAATCCCCAAATGACTTCATTATTAAATCACAGGTGCTGGACCATTTGTTATAGACATGCAATCTCTAAGTAAAAAGGAAATGCTTTGACATTTGAGTACTTTGGCATTTTCTCATTGATATTAATAGTGCTCTACAATTGTCATTCAGGATGTCATTTACTCACAGTGATGGTTATTAATTACAAATGTTATGTAATCTGTTTGCAATGTAAAAGGTTATGTGTTCTTTCTATTTCTCCTTTTTGATTAAATCTAAATCATCTTGGGTGCAGCCCCATTGGAAACTAAAATGTGAACTTTAAATAGTATTTTAACCCCAAGGATTTGCATGTCAGAAAGAATCTGATGCCCCTAAAAGAGTAAAGCCCGAGATCTAGTCTCTGTAAGCAAGAGTTCTGCGTTCGCAAATTTCAGCTCTGCCTATATGGATTGCAGAAACAAATAAAGGTGAAAATGTTCGTTTACTGGCACAGGGAGTTTTTCACTTGCATGTGTGATTTAATTAAATGCAAATAGAAAGAGCTCTCCTACAGGGCAAGAATATGAATATTTAAAGAGCCTCTTTTCAGTGGAGAATTATTTGACATGATGTATTTCAATGGAGACTGACAAACAGGCTCTGGCTGCAAAAATGATGCTATCTAAAAGTGGACAGAACCACAATGTTTAAACTAACTGCTTTAGAGAACTTTGTAGCATTATACAAATCCCAAAAGGTTTTTTTATGAAGTCCACATGGCATACTTTCTTTAGTATTCTTTTCACCCTGCATGCATGAACCACTTAGATATATTTCATATTCATTCATTTCTTCATATATTGAAAACCCATTTTTATCTCAGACTGCTGGACTTTGCTATGTTGACCTGATAAGTATTTCATTCTAATGTCAAAAAATACAGCAGCATCTCTTACAAACTATGGGAAAAGGCCTGCTTCCAGAGATAAGGGCAAGTACACATAAAGGCTTCAAGTTTACTCAACTTTTTATGGGGTATTTTGTAGTCTAGGGCTTGCCCCTGAATAAGATGTATTTTCTGTAATATTTAGATTTGTTCTCTTATCAGTGTGAACACTTCTATCACCAATGTAGATTAGCCTCCTCTACTATCTTAAAACGCAATAAAATTAGTGATTTGGCCAAAGTCACACAAATAAGTATCAAAATTCGTATTTGAACCCTGTTCCTCTAATTACAATGTCAGACCTCTTTCTTTACTATTATATTGCCATTTATCCAATGCCAGAACCAAAGCATTGCCAACCCCCAGTCCTTTAAGCATATATACATAGATCAGAAAGAAAAAGAGGTGAGAGGGAAATATTGCTCTGCAGATATACACAAACAATACACATTATGGTGGGGGGGAGGTGTGGGTGTGGGTGTGTGAAAAACATTGATTCTAGAGTAAAAAGATAATGAATTCAAACTCTCTTTTATTACTTATTTGATCTTTGTATAAATCACTCTTCCTGGATTTCAGTTACTTTTCTGTTTAGTAATGTTATAAGACCAGATTGACCTCTGAGGTCCTTTCTAGCTGAAGTTTTATGGTCTATTAAACTTAGTTGTCTAACTATATTTTGCAATATATGTAATGTATATTTTAAACACTCTTTTAATTGGGAAATGGGAGAACTAAACTCTAGATGTCAAAGAGAAGATTTTATGGTTTCACATAGGTCAATGCAATTAACATAAGAACTTAAATCTCCAATCTTAGAAATTTAGAATTCACATTTATGGGTTATTAGAATATATATTATATATACATATATAATTCTTGATATAATTTTATAGAAGTATCAAATAATTTCTCTATGACACTAGCATCAAGATAGTCTTATAAACACGTTTTAGACATGAATCAGTATTAAATTTAGAGATAGCATTGAAATATTTTTTTAAAATCTATATAAAATTTATCTGTAAGCCTGCATAAAATGTTGATTTTCAGTTTTAATTTAGCAAAGTTATCAGATTTTCAGGCCTTCCTGGAAGTTATAGTTTGAGTCTAGACTCTACTGTAGGCAAAATTGATCATTGAGATGTCTGTAAACTCAGTTAGCTCATGATTGATTAGGCTTTTACACATCTAGGTTGATTAAGTAGCTGGGATATGGTGACTGAACTGTGCTTTCTAATTTTGGATTGATCTGTTTATACTATGTTCAGTGAGGAAAAGAGACAATATAATTTTCTGATAACACATCATTTTGGTTTCTCTTTGAGCTGAGAGAATTTTAATTCTACACTAAGTTATATGAAAAATAGCAATAATAATAATGATTTCTTTTATTGTTTCTTTCAGTGTCTAGGAAAAAAAATTTATTTTCCGTAACCAATTTCATTTTATCCTGGATGATTCTGTTGAAGTGCATGATTTCACCAAACCAATGGTACTATTATATGATGTCTCATTCTTAAGGATGTCCATTTGTAAATTTAATTACTGAATTATCATACATTTCAATGATTCCATTCACAAATTGGCTCTATTGTAAATCATTTTGCTTCTCTTCAATGACAGAAAGAAAAAAAAACTTATCACAACCACATGCTGCTTGAGTAATTTTTCTTCTTTGTTGGCACTGGAGAAGAGGGAATTGTCTGGATTGTCTGTCATTGTTTTCAAACACATTTGAAAACATTGCTATTTGTCATTTGCATGAAGACATTTGAAAAGACATTTTCTGGTTTGATAGCTTTCAGCCTGGAAAGTTTTTATTTAAAAGAAAGAAATGCAGAAACTAACTTTATTGTAGTGTCTATATTACTAATGCTTTTCATTTCATATGTATGAGTTAAAATTCATAAAATATTGCCTTTTAAAGAACACTTAACATACTATAAGTTCATGGGATTGAAAATAGCAACAGAACTACTACTGGTGAGGAATTTCCACTATCAATGCTGGGTGAGCCCTTTTTTGTAGTTTACTATTTAAAAGTATTGAAAAATTAAATGATTTGCAAGCTCACATAGCCAATATAATTCAAAGACAAGTTTACCAATTATAAAGTAATAGGGAGTACAAAGGACTTTAAATTTTAATCCAACTCTCCAAAATCTCTTTTAAAAATGAAAAAAAAAACTGAGACCCATAGGAAGAACTGGATTTGCCCAAGCTTATAGAAACTATAGTGGTCAAGATCAGAAAACTAAGTTGTTAGATGGAGGATTAAGTTAATTATCTGCATAATTCAAGAGAAACATTATTTTTTGTTTGTTTCATTTAAAATTGTCATCATATCTGCCACCTACTTGTTTAGAAAATTGCTTTGTTTTCCTAACTCAGTTTTGTATACATAGGCACAAATAAATAATTGCAGGATAGCAAAAGGAAATATTTAAAAATATGGAATTAAAAATAAAAATTAACATGATCTCATCAATAAATAGCTGCTTAGCAATAATATGTGTTGCTTCAAGGTAAATAGCCTTGTAAAGAAATATTCTTCCTTTCCCTCACTGATGTTTCTATCAATGTGTGTGACACTATTAGCCTTTTCACCTTGGTTATGGACACTGATGAGGCTTCTGAGTCATTTAATTTATAGCATGTTCAGCTAGTACATGATATCATCTAATCTCATTTGACAAATTTAGTATTCTTGAAGTTTCTGAAGTAAGCCACTTAATGGAAAGTATATAACTTGAAACTGAACTGGGGAGTGGAATTACAAGCTCCAATTTAATTGCTGGTCCACGTTGGGAGGCTCATCTGAAATCGCCAAAACTTAAGGGGAAAACATCAAGACTATATTGCATCAAGTTTAACATCCTTAGTTTCAGGTACAAAAGGAAAGTATTTTACTTAATAAGTCAGGTAAATATAGTTTGTGGTAAAATTGAACTCAACTGAATATCCAAAAACAAATTCACTTATGCTGGCTCAGAGTTATATGCTGAAATGGAATTGTTTCCCCTTCTTAAGGATCTTAGTCTCTCTGTAGATAATATTGAATGATTCCAATTTTTCTTTATTACATATTTAAGTTCAAAAAAGAATAGTCAGTCCCAAGTAGTTTTTGGTACTTTACATTAAATCCAATAAGATACTTGAAAAGTGGTTACCACTGTACCTTATATGTAAAAGTACTGCTTATTCTCTTCCTTTCTCCCACCCCATCCTCAATTATCGTTAGAGGAAGTAAATAGAGAAAACTTTAACACTCAGAATATTTAAACAACTCTGATCTTTTGAACTTGACAAATTTGGTCCCCAGATCCCCAATTTATCTGCTTCCATATTCCCTATGCAGGAGATACTATCAATAGACCAAATCTATCTACAAATAAAGCTTCTTTACACAAATAAGAAGGTAAAGGTTTGATGGAAAGAATATCAGATGTGTTAGAAAGAATACTATTGTAAACATTAAACTTTCAATTAAGCAAACATTTACTAAATTTCTAATATGTGATGATACTATATCAGATACCAGTAATAAAAACAAAAAAGTTCTGCTCTGAAAATACATATATCTATTTGGGAGGGGGTATTGGATAGGGGAAGCAGAATATAGTATCAGTACAAAAGAAGGAGGTAGGTAGTAGAGCAGATTGAAACAGAAATGACTTTGAAAAAGCCTAGAGAGGCAGCTAAGTAGCACAGTGGATAGAGCATCAGCCCTGAAATTAGGAGGACCTGAGACACTTAACACTTCCTAGCTATGTGTCCCTGAACAAGTCACTTGACCCCAATTGCCTCAGGAAAAAAAAAAGTCTGGAATCAGAAAGACTTGAATTCAAATATTAACTCAGATACTTAATAACTGTGTGACCTTAGGCCAGTTAGGTAATCACTGCCTCAATTTCTTCATCTTTAAAATCAGGATAAAATAGTACCTATTTCCAGAACAATTGTAAGGATAAAATGACATAACAATTGTAAGGATAAAATGACCTAATAATTGTAAATCACTTTTATAACCATATTTTTATGCTATTTTATTTTGTTGTTATAAATGAATTTTTAAGTAATTAGAGGAAAGGAAAATCATCATCAACTAATGAGATGAGGAAAAGTATATATGTAGGCACATAAATTGAACCTTTGAAGTAAGGGTTTATGTTCTAGGAGGTAGAAGTTAGGAGGGATAACAGATAGCTTGTACAGAAACATGGGGAAAAAAACAAGATGTTATGCTAAATTCTAAAACAAAACAAAACAAAAAGGCAGTCAATTCTGCTGGACCATGGCCTGCAGAGGCATTGACCTACTTGTCCTTTCCCCCTCCCCCTCAATAATGACTTTACGATATCCAGTCTGGGACAAATGCTGTCATCTAACACCTACATTACTACAACATTAAAATGAATAAGCTTCCCCTGGTGCACAAAGCTGCTATAAACTCTGCAAGAAGATGTATTGGTACAACCTGGAAAAATCCCATGCGTGGGATCATCAATGTTTGGGGCAGTAGGGAGTAGAAAGAGTGAATGGAACCTCTACTGAAGTACTGAGTAGCATGTAAACTCAGCACCCATGTGGGGTATGATAGTTCAACAAACTATATTTATTAATTTCTTACTATGTGCTAGGTATTATGCTAAATGATGGTGAAAAGTCAGCCTATATATATATGTATATATATTCATATATACATATATATATATATATACACACACACATATATACATATATATAAATTCACACACATATATATAGATATCTATCTATCTATGTAAATGAGTTTATAATCTAATGGGGGAGAAAATATGTAACTAAAACTATAAAAAGCAACCTATGTTCAAGATAAATTGGAAATGATTAAAAAAGGGAAGGCATGAGAATTATGTAGAGTTGGGCAAAGTTTCCTGTAGAATTTCAAGATTTTAGTAGGGACTATCCTTTATATGCATATTGGTATCTTGTTTTCACATCAATTCATTTTTCTCCTGTATCTTTCACCCCACCAGTAGCCCAGAAAGCTATCTTTTATAACAAAGCCTTTTTGCCATTTATCCTTCCTAAGACCTACTACTTCCACCTTCCAAATCCCCCAATAATGAGTTATAAACAGATATACCTGAAAATAAATGAACTTTTTTTGTCAAGTGTGGGAAAGATTATGGTGAAGTTCAAAAGATTAGGTATAATTACTTGCTGAGTCAGAAGAAAGATTGTATAGAATTGAAGAGTTGTGAGAAGTGAGGAGAGATGCAAGGATTACATATTTTTTTTTGTTTCTTTGGGTTTTTTTCCCCTAAGAATGTCTAAAAGAAAGAAGAGATAGAGATGGAGTACAATTGCTTGAGGGGGTGGTAGGTCAACTGAAGGGATTTCTTTTAAAGGATAATGGAGTTCTGCACTGTCAATTTTTGACAGATGACCTCTTTTATAAGCTCAACCTTTTATAAACAGCTGATTTTTAAATTCCCTCTTTACCTTTGTCTACTACCAAGAGAATTCATTTATTTGCAATACTGGAAACAGTAGTATCAAAAACCAAAGTGAGAAAATCAAGAAGGGTCAAGGGAATCTACATCTAAGAGGGAAGAATAGATTTCTTTACATTAAACAAATTTAAATTGGAGAATAGGCCATTTGTTAAGAATTGGAGTATATCAGTTTTTAAAAGACCTCAATGTTTACCTAAAGCAGCATGAACAGAAACCTTCAGAAGGGTATCCCTGACAAGTTGTTATTCTTTATGAATATTTCCAGTGATAGGGAATTCCTATGGTAGAGAGAATACAGGTCTTGGAATGAGAAAAAACTGGGTTGATACCCCATTCCAGACACTTGTAATGATTTGAGACAAATTGCTGGGCTTTTCTTAACCTCTTTACATCTTTATATCTTTACAATGGGAATATTTGCAGTATGTACTTCACAGTTGTTTTAAGGTTCAAGTGAGTTAATTATAGTAATGAGATAAATAGAATATTCTTTTTAGATCTTAAAATTCTGTATAAATTCCAGTTATTAAATAGTTTTAATAACAAAAGTGATAATGATAATATTATTCCCTCTTGAAATAATGCATTCTATGTTTTGGAAATTTTTAAGTTAGAGGAACTGGCTTCTATTTTTGTGTGTGTGATACTTGCTAACTGAATAACCTTAGGCAGGACATTTAACATCTCTGTTAATTTGTTTTTACTTACAAAAATTATTGGATTAAATTATTTTCTATCTCTATGTATGCATGACCCAATCAAAATGCTAAATATATATATAGAATTGTTTTTAGAATTTTCTCTCCTAATATTGAGTCTAAATCTAAGTACTTTCTCTCCAGGATTAAAGATAATATTTCTCCCCCCAAAAAAATCATAGCCTTTCAAATACTTAGAGCCAGCTCTATTGTCTCTCCTCACTCCTCCAACTCTTTTCCAGGCTAAGGATCACTACTTTATTTTACCCTTCCATAACATGATATCTGGGCCCCTTGTTACATTGGTCATTCTGCCAGGAACTGGCATAGTTTTAAAGTGTTCATTCTACAATGTGTTACTGGAACCAAAAAAAAATCCTATGAATTTTATATTTAAAAGGGGAGAGTTCAGGAAGACTGTTATCTTCCTTATTCTAGACATTATTTCTATTTATGAAGGCTGAGATCACAATAGCTGTTTTGAATACTAAATCTCCCACTTCACATGAGAAAATATTAGATCTGGAAAGGACTTCGGAAGCCATTTACTATCACCCATTCATTTCTGACATCCACAGATGAATTGCCCAGAGTCACACAAATAAAGGCAGGAGTTAACCCCATGTTCTCTAATTTTAGAGTCTTTCCTTTTTATCATGCTATCTCATTTAAATTTGTGTGTCCCTAAAGCTCAGAGTACTTTTTTTCCACATATATTGTTTTCTGTAATAGCTGTAATCTAAAATCAGTCCTCCATCATTTGCTTTATAATTTAAATAGTCTACTAACTAATCTCTCTGTTTCTAATCCCTAGAGTCAGCATCTTTTAATGCAGCTTAAGATCACATTAACTTTTCCACCTGCCATAATATGCTTCTGACTTGCATTGAGTTTACAATCCACTAAAATCACATTTTTTCCAGATACATTACTATTTATCCGTGGCTCCCTTGTGTTACAAATGAGGCATTCATTTCATTGTACCCAACAGTACAATTTTATATGTATCCCAGTTAAATTTTATCATAAATAGATTCAACTAGGCAAATGTTTGTTTGTTTTGGATCCTGACTGGGAAGAATAAGGGAAAGAAAAAAAAAGTATTTATGAAGTGACCATCATGTGACAAACATTGGGCTAAGCACTTTACAAATATCATTCCATTAAATCCTCAAAGCAATTCTATAAAGTAGGTGCAATTATCATCCTCTATTTATAGCCAAGAATATTAAAGTAAATAGAGATTGTGACTTGCTCACCATCATACACAGTAAGTATATGACGCTGGATTTTAAAAAACTTAATTGTTTTCCTGACTCCAGGCCTGGCACTTTATCTGCCATAGCAGCCTCTAGCTGACTATTAGCTAGTGTATTACCTGTTCCTCCCAGTCTGATGTCATGTACAAATTGATGAGTATGGCACCTGTGCCTTCACATAAGGCATCAATAAAAATGTTAGCTAGCACAGGGCCAAACACACATCCCTGGAGTATTCACCTGGAGACCTCTGCCACATTGACATTGAATCATTAATCATTGAATCAATTGTAGTGACTCTGTCTTTGGCTCTTCAACAAGTTCTGAAACCGTCTGAATTGATTATCGTCTAATCGATTTTTTCCCATATTCTTCCCAAGTATTATATTAGCTATTTTGCTTTAAAAATTAGATAAACATAATTAAAATTGGACAAATCTAAGCCATATATATATATATATATATAATTCCCATCATCTATTAGTATGGTATAGAATCCTTCTAAAAAAGACATGGAATCTGCCACAACCTTTTCTTTTGGAAGCCATTCTGGCTCTTTGTAATCATTGCTACTATTTCTAAATTTTGCCAGCTATTTATTCAATGGTATATTCTAAAAATAATTTATCGAGAGTCAAAGTTAAACTCAGTGATGTTGTCCACAGACTCTTGTTTCATCTCTCTTTTTTGTGAAAATCAAGATGTTTTCCTTTCTTCAGTCTTGTAGTACTTCTCTCATTTTCCATGATCTTTGAAATGTCAATGATAGGGATACAGCAATCATATCTGCCAGTTCTTTCAGGGCCAAGGAATGTAGCTCAACCAGGCCAGATGACTTGAATTCATCAAATGTAACTAAGTGCTTTTTACTATCTCCTAAATGATCTTTGATATCCACCTCTGTTAGGCATTTTATTTTTGCCATTTCCAGTGCTAAGATGATTGTCTTTGGAAGAGAAAATAGAACTAAGGTTATTGTACAGCTCTAACTATTCTGTATACTCAGTAATCATTGTTTTCATCCACCCCCAAGAAACAGTCCTAAGCCTTCTTTGATACAGCTATTTCTTCAAATATAGCTAAAACTAAACAAAATAAAAGACCCTTTTTTTTTGTCCTTAGCTTCTCATGCCAACTGCAGTTCATTCTGTGTTTTGATACTCATGATTCTATTTTTATATCACCATGTCATGGTCATATTCTTTTACCTGGTTTTGCTTTTATCTTCTAGTACATTTCTTTTTAAAATCAAAGTTGGATGCTAGCTCCCAATGCATCCATGTTAATTCTGTGACAAATATTATTTTTTCCTATAATCAAAATTATTGTTCAAAATTTTATTATTGAAATTCTTCTATTCTTTTTGGGCTGACTTTCCCAGAAATATTTTAGGCAATGTAATCATATTTATATTTATTCAGAAATTTTTGAAATCTGCTTATCCAAAAAACCCAGCTTTATGTTAGTGACAATCAAATGCAGAATAAAAGCCTCCCTTTTTGTTTCCTTCACCTTTTGAAGAATTAAATTATCACTAAGAAAAGTGAAAAAAAATATTACCCTTCTCAATATATGTGAACAATCCTCAAACAAAAAAAAGTAATTGAAACCTTTGAAAAACTTACACTATGAAATCACATTATTGGCTTCTTAAACTAGTGTCTGACTTGTAGGATTTTTTTCCCTTGTTTGCCACATCTAAAATAAGGAAAATCAATTAGGTACAGAGAATCAACTCATTTAAATTCCTAGAACTAAATAATGTAGCTAAAAATTCCTAAGCACCTCTTTAATTCTTAGATATATTTTTTCTTCCTTGTGATGGTAAATTGTCAACAGTGAAGTCTTTTGTTTCATTTCCAATGTCATCTAGAAAGGAGAACTCTTGAAGAGTGAACTGAGCAGCTGTTGCCTGGCAGGAAGGTAAGTCAATGACTGGGCACATGACAGTTTCAAATTTGTATAGAATTTAATAGCAAAAAGGCAGTTTACTGGAAAATGATAGTCTTCATGCCCATTGATTTTCAGTTATCAGTTATAAAGTGCCTTTGTAACTTAAGATAAGTCAGCTATTTAAAAAATATTTTAATTCAAAGATATGTCTGACTTTTCATTATAACAATTCTATAATAAAGGATAGAAAATATGGAATTTAATTTGATAGTTTCTTGAGTGGCATGAAGCAAATTAAATTCATTAATAATTGATCTCATTATATAAATATTACCTTAAAAAACAGAATGAGGTTTCCTCTTTAAGCCTAATTTTAGAGATGAGATTCATTTCTTAGGAAAAAAAGTCAAGCATAAACAAATATTTTGAAGATTTCTATTATATGTTTATTACAATTTGCATTCTCATTTCTATGTTAATGTAATGTCAAGGTCAAGGCTGATAAACATTAAAAAGAAAATTAAATACAAAATGAATTCACTTCCTCAGAAATGTTCTTCTCTACCCATAAATATATGTCCATTTCTAATATACAGTTTAGAAAGAGAAATGTTAAGTAGGATTAGTAAAACATAGAAATCCTACCTCTTATGGTTACCATCTTGGAAAAATGTGGCCTCCATGAACCTCAAATTTCTCATATTAAAAAAATGTGAAATTGAAATTTTCTGTCCTTTTCAGTCCAGTTTAAATATACATCTATGATCACATGACTTTTAGAAATTATGGAAAATATGAGAAGTACCTAAAACTGGAAAAGGTCCCAAATAACCTATTTTCTCCCAAAGGAAAAAAAAAGTTTTCCTGAAATGACAGGGCCCATGTCAGAAAAGAATAGGCCAGTAAACTTGATTAGAATTCTTAACAAAATTCTGAAATGTATTATTAAAAGGATGGTTAACAAGCATCTAGAAAAGGAAGCAGTGATAACAAATCTCCAAATCTGTCAAGAATCGGTCATATCAGATTAGTCTCATTTCCTTTCTTGAAAATTTGAGTAGGTCAGAAAAAAGTATAGAGAGTTTACCTAGATGTTAGCAAAACATAATAAATTTTTCATGCAAAAATAAAAGGAAATACTGGCTTCAAATAAAATAAATGGGATTGTTTAATAAACATATAATTATTTATATAATTTACTCTTTGTAATTGCTTCATTTCAACTTATATAAAATGTCAATCCAAAAATTAGATTTGCTTCTCATTGGTTTATATTTAAATAACTGAATTTCAATATTCCCAAGTTATTAATCTGATCCTCATATGACATAACTTTATGTTACTTCCACTCTTGGTTTCCTTCCTCTGGATTCTCTTTACTTTATTGTTTTTTTTTTCTTAAAATGTAATGTCACAAACTGAACTTAGAATTTTAAATGAGATCCAATATGCAATAATACTATCATATCCTTATTCCTAGAAGTAATGCTTTTCAACACAGTCAAAGGTCACATTAACTATTTTTGGTTGTCACCTTCCATTATTGAATCATATTAAGTTTATAGTTCATTAAACTATCCAGATATTAAAAAAAAATAAAATCCTGTTGTCTATCCATGGCTTGGGGGCAGCTAGGTGCTGCAGTACATAAAGTGCCCAGATCTAGCATAAGGAAGACCTGAATTCAAATCTGACCGCAGAAACTTTGTTACCTTGAGCAATACATGCTTGCCTCAGTTTTCTCACATAAAAGCTAAAGAAGAAATGACAAACCACTCCAGTATCTTTGCCAAGAAAATTCCAAAAAGGGTCAGAAAGAGTCAGACACTGAAAAATCACTAAACATTCTAATGGCTCTCCCATCTTCTGCTTGTGAAGTTGAACTTTTAACACCAAATTTTATACTTTTCCCTGTTAAAATTTGTTTTAATCATTTTGGCTCAGTGTAATTATGGTAAATATAAGGAAAGCATTTCAAGCATGGAGAGATCATCTCTGCAAAGACACAAACGTAAGTAGGAATATCAAAAAACAAACAGAAAATAATCAGTTATCCGGAATGAAAAGTTCATGAAAGTTAATCATTTGAAATTGATCTGAAAAAAAAAAATAGATCAGAGCCACATTTGAAGTTCTTTAAATGTCAAAAATATACATTTTAGTCTGAAAACAATAGAGCACGATTAAAGCTTTTTTGAGTAGGGGGATGGTTTGTCCAGACTTTTTCTTTAGAAATATATATTTGGCAGTTATGGAGTATTGATTGGAAGATGGAAACACCAGAAATAGGGCTCTTATTAGAATGCTCTTTCAGTAATCTAAGTGACAAATATTTAGAGCTTAAATTATAGTTGTGGCCATGTGAATGAAGAGAAGAAAAAGAATCTGAGTGACATTTTACAGCTACTATTAACAAAAATTAGTCACTAATTGAATATGACTTAGTAAATAAGAGGGAAGATGTGCCTAATGACCATGAGATTTTATCTTGGATGCCCGAAAGGAAAATGGCATCAAACATATAAAAATTAGGAAATACCATGGATTGTTATGGACTGGGTAGAGTAGAAGGAAGATAATTATGATGATTTTAGTCATACAGCATTTTAGAGCTTTTTGGAACAGCCAGATGGAGTTGTCTAGCAGACATCTTCATATTGTAAGATTTCTAGGGCTGGATGTTTAAATTTTGCAATCATCTGCATATAAATGATGATTAAGCCAATGGAAACTTGCCTTCAGTAAGTAGTCAACAAGCACTTTTCTCTTCCTCTCTCTCCTTTATAAGATGATTTTTCATCTTCCAGCAAATGTATATAACGTGCTTTGGAACACAAACACTGCTTTTCTGACAGCATGCATCTTCTTCCTCTTCTTAAAGATTGTGATATTTATTTCTTAACAGTAACTATTAAAAGGTCATTTTCTTTTTTCTCTGTGTGACATTCCCTTGGCAGATAAATTCCCAAATATTTTATATTATCAACCGTTATTTTGAATGGAATTTATTTTTGTGTCTCTTGCTGCTGAACATTGTTGGTAGTATATAAAAGTGCTACTGATTTATGTGGATTTATTTTGTATCCTGCAACTTTGCTAAAGTTGTGAATTGTTTCTAGTAATTTTTCAGTCGAGTCTCTAGGGTTCTCTAAGTATACCATCATAGCATCTGCAAAGAGTGATAATTTGATTTCCTCATTACCTACTCTAATTCCTTTAGTATCTTTTTCTTCTCTTACTGCCAAAGCTAACATTTCTAAGACAATATTAAATAATAATGGTGACAGTGGGCAGCCTTGTTTCACTCCTGATCTTATTGGGAATGGTTCTAGTTTGACTCCATTACATATGATGCTTGCTGAAGGTTTTAAGTAGATACTACTAATCATTTTAAGGAAATGCCCATTTATTCCTATACTCTCCAATGTTTTTTAATAGGAATGGGTGTTGGATTTTATCAAAGGCTTTTTCTGCATCTATTGAGATAATCATATGGTTTTTGTTAATTTGGTTATTAATATAATTGATTATGCTAATAGCTTTCCTAATATTGAACCAGCCCTGCATTGCTGGTATAAATCCTACTTGGTCATGGTGTATTATCCTGGGGATAACTTTCTGTAATCTCATTGCTAAAAATTGTATTTAAAATTTTTGCATCAATATTCATTAGGGAGATGGGTCTATAGTTTTCTCCCTACCTGGTTTAGCTATCAGCACCATATCCATGTCATAGAAGGAATTTGGTAGTACAACTTCTTTCCCTATTTTTTAAATAGTTTATATAGTATTGTGATTAATTGTTCTTTGAATGTTTGGTAGAATTCACATGTAAATCCATCTGGTCCTGGAGATTTTTTCTTAGGGAGTTGATTAATACCTTGTTCTATTTCTTTTTCTAAAATGTGGCTATTTAAATAATTTATTTCCTCTTCTGTTAACCTGGGCAATCTATATTTTTGTAGATATTCCTCCATTTCTTTTACATTATCAAATTTATTGGCATAAAGTTGGGCAAAGAAACTCCTAATTATTACTCTCATTTCCTCTTTATTGGAGGAAAGTTCTCCCTTATCATTTTTGAGACTAACAATTTTTCTTCTGTCTTTTTTCTAATCAAATTAACTAAAGGCTTATCTATTTTGTTGTTTTTTTTTTCATAAAACCAATTCTTAGTTTTATTTATTATTTTGATAGTTTTCTTATTTTCAATTTTATTAATCTCCCCTTTTATTTTCAGAATTTCCAATTTGGTATTTAATTGAGGCTTTTTAATTTGGTCTTTTTCTAGCTCTTTTAATTGTAAGTCCAATTCATTGATCTTTTCTGTCTCTGTTTTATGCAAGTAAGCATCTAGAGATATAAAATTACCCCTTATAACCGCTTTGGCTGTATGCCACAAATTTTGGTATGTTGTCTCATTATTGTCATTCTCCTGGATGAAATTATTGATTTTGTCTATAATTTGCTCTTTCACCCATTCATTCTTCAGCATTAGATTACTTAATTTCCAATTAACTTGTGATCTGTTTTCTCCTGGCCTTATATTACATGTCAGTTTTATTGCATCATTATCTGAAAAGGATGCATTTACTATTTCTGCTTTTCTGCATTTGATTTTGAGGTTTCTATGCCCTAACACATGATCAATTTTCGTATAAGTTCCTTGAACCCCTGAGAAAAAATATACTCCCTCCTATCACCATTCAATTTTCTCCAGAGATCTATCATACCTAACTTTTCTAACCTTTTGTTTACCTCTCTAACTTCTTTCTTATTTATTTTGTGGTTTGATTTATCTAATTCTGAGAAAGCAGAGTTGAGATCCCCTACTAGTATAGTTTTACTCTCTATTTCTCCTTGCATCTCTGTTAGTTTTTCCTCTAGGAATTTGGATGCTATACCACTTGGTGCATATATGTTAATATTGATACCGCTTCATTGTCTATGGAACCCTTTAGTAAAATGTAGTTTCCTTCCTTATCTCTTTTAATTAGATCTATTTTTGCTTTTACTTGATGCAAGATAAGGATTGCTACCCCTGCCTTTCTTTGTTCACCTGAAGCATAAAAGATTCTGCTCCAGCCCTTTACCTTCACTCTGTATGTATCTCTATGTTTTAGATGTGTTTCTTGTAAACAACATATTTTAGGATTCTGGCTTTTAATCTAGTCTATTACCCACTTCTGTTTTATGGGAGCTTTCATCCCATTCACATTCACAGTTAAAATAACTATATCTGTATTCCCTGCCATCTTATTTACCCAGTTATGATTTTCTCTTCCCTTTCCCCTCTCTCCCTTTCCCCCTCCCCAGTACTTTATTTTTGATGTCCACCTTCCTCCAACAGTCCTCACCCTTTAGAACCCCTCCCTCTCCTTTATATCTTTCTATTAATCTATCTCTTTCCTTTCCTCCTTTCCCTCCCACCTTCCAACAAGGAAGGTCAGGCCTTTCTTTGAAGCCAAATGTGTCTGATATAGTCTCTTAGAGCCCAATCTAATGAGAGTAAGTTTTACACAATACTCGCTGCCCTCCCTTCCTTCCCTCAATTATATTAGATCTTCTGTCTCTTTATGAGATTTTGCCTTATTTTACCTCCTTTCTTTTTTACTTTATTTTGCCTTCTTTCCCACCCTTTTTTTCAGTATGATATCGCTTCCACCTCTAATTTCTTTTCCATTCTTATCAAAGTAAAATCAAATTAAGCCCCCATTCTTTAAGGATACCCATAGTGGAAATATAGTTCTCAAGAGTTCCTTCCTTTTTACCTTTTTATTCTTTTCTTGAGTTCTGTATTTGAAGGTCTACCTCTGAAAAATTTAATAGCAACACGTAAGTAACTTTTCCTCAACTTCCTCCCAGTTTATTCTCCTCAAATGCCACCCCTGTACTATTTCACAATCCTGAAAGCCTGTAAATTTATTTAACTATTTCATTATTTTTATTCAGCTTGCACCATTATTTTTCAGTCTCTTCTGCCATTTGATTACTTCCTGGAGAATGTGGAAACAAAATATGTTTATCTATAAAATATAGCTGTAGTATTACCTAATTAAGGGCAGCTAGGTGGTACAGTGGATAGAACACTGAAATTGGAATCAGAAAGATTCATCTTCCCAGGTTCAAATTTAGCCTTAGATATTTGCTAATTGTGCCATGTCACTTAATCTTGTTTGCCTCTGTTTCCTCATCTATAAAATGAATTGGAGAAGAAAATGACAAACCACTCCAATAATTTTGCCAGAAAACCCCAAATGGGATCAAGAAGAGTTCAACATAATTGAAAAGACTGAACAGTAAGTCACCAACTTATTATATTCCTATACACGTATAGGAATTCCTATATATGTGTATAGGAATATAATAAGTTGATAATTTAAATCCATGTCTCATCAAATTGCTTACCAATTTCCTCAGATTTTTTTTTTTTGTTAAAAGCTAATTTTTTCATTATATTTTTTAATCTAGATTTTCTCAACTTCACAAATAGTTCTGTGACCACACTGATTTGGGTAATCCATCATATGATCAAGATTAAAACACATTTATATCAACCCATTTTATGTGATGCTCATCAGAGTCCTTCCAAAAGTTTGCCATTAAGGAGCCTATCATTATTCTGGAGGCCTTTCATTATTTCCATAATTTAAAACAGTGAGGTTAACTCAGCCTTAACACAGAGTTCTTTTCCCCAACCATTTCTGCTCCACTTTCCAGATTTTTTACCTACTCTTCTATGCACAACTCTCTGTTTCCTGATTCCTGTATTTTCATTTGTTGTTTCCCAAAACTCAAATGACCTCTATCCTCATCTCTGCCTCCTGGCATCCCTGGTTTTGTATAAGTCTCAGGTAAAATATCACTTTCTGCAAGAAGTTTGTTTCACTGCCCTTTAATGTTAGTGTCTTCCTTTAAGATTACCTCTAATTTATTCTGTTTATATCTTGTTTATATATAGCTTTTTACATGCCATCTCCCATTTTAAACTACTAGCTTCCCGATGTTACTAGGATTTTTTTTTTTGCCTTTGTTTGGTTGGCTAGCACTTATTATAGTGCCTGGCAAAGAGAAGATGCTTCAAAATGGGATGGAATGTAGATACTTGAAATAACTGCAGTTCTGCAAAACTGCAGTTTATTTTGTGAGGCTGAAACAAACTGATAATGTCACCACCAGAGGGGTAATAGTGTTCTAAAGCACTTCATAGCTTAAAGCACTTTCACATATTTTGTCATAATATATCTCCACCATAATTCTCTCAGAATAACAAGAATTTTTATTCCCATTTTATAGATAAGAAGACTGAGAGTTAGAAAATAAAGGGTTGGAGGAATTGCACATGATTAATGTATATTGAGTTGCTTGCCCTCTAATGGAGGGAGTGGGGAAGGAAGGAAAAAATTTGGAACACAGGGTTGTATAGGAGTAAATTTTGAGGATTATCCATGCATGTGTTTTGAAAATAAAAAGCCTTAAAAATAAATACATAAATAAAAAAGGAAAAGAAGGAAGGAAGGAAGGAAGAAGGAAAGAGAGAAAGAAAACAAAAGAAAATGAAGATTTATAAAACTTGCAAAAAGTTCTAAAGGTTAGCATGGGAAGTGGCTGGTCATTCTAAAGCACTTGTTTATTCTCAGCCTTTGCCAGCCTTCTAGAGTCTGGATAATGAGGGGATTGAGATCGAAGAAGTTTAACTAACTTACTCTGTATGGCTAAAATTCCTAGTCCCCCATTTATAGCTCATTTATTTTGAAACATTTTCAAAATTCAAGCCATATGCTTCTTTACATTTGAATAGAGTATAAGAAAATAATTATTTCACATTGTAATGGAATTTTTCATGGAGTGTCATTGAGATGGTGAGAAATTTGCTATCCTTAACAGATAGCAAAGCATGAAGTTCATAAGTCGATTTTGAGGAGATTCTGTAAGCAACTAGGCAGATATGACAAGAGAAAGATTACTTCATTTTATTTCCAAACAGAAAGGATCTGCCTCTTCTCTCAGAGAGGTCTAACTCTTCATCAGAGATAGCTGAGGTAAGAATCAGGGAAGTAAGTGAAGTTGAAGAAAAAGTAGCTTTAAGGTCATTAATAAATAGCAAATGGAAATTCCTGAAATTTCTTTGTGGGTGCACTTCTGTCTTCACAAAGGTTTGTTTTCCCTTCAAAGAACTGGATATTTCTTTCTGACAGTAGTCCCTCAAAAGATTAGAAAATAATTCTCATAGAATCTCTGGGAAATGGGAGAAAATATGAGAATTATTCTTCAGGCAATTGATAGGAATTGTTTAATGGAGAAAATAGTGAAAATTTATAGAAAGGCATAATTGTACTAATAGAGCAGATTTTGGTAGAAAACAAAATAAAATAATAAATATGTATGATTTTTGATAAAAACAATGATAAATATGTATGCTCAAACTATGAAAACTATAGTTAATTGACAAAATAAGGAAAGGAAATTCATGAAGCATGTTCTGAAAGGTCAAAATCTTAGAAAATCACAGTCCTTTGTATTTTCTATGCATATTTATGTTAACTTCAGGAAAAAAATAAGCAAGGGGATTTGGAGTGGCCCTACTTTTGGACAGAGAGTAGATCAGGATGGCTTTATTCATAATATTTAAATGTAACCTTTATTTCTCTCTTGACTTCAGACATCTTACCTTTTAGGGGAAAGGGAGGGGTGCAAAGTATAAGCCCTTATATTTAAAATTGAATGGCATTTATTTCTATTGTCCTATTGTATCTTTGCCGAAGGAATTTTTTGCAAACAAAATTTTGAAATGCATGACTAGGGAGCTTCATCTACTTAGATGACTTTGACAAGATTAGAGGATAAGAGCATCTAGAAATGTATTTATTCAAGGACTGATTACCAATAGCTGACATTGTGCATGGAAGTATTAGCACAAAAGATGAGCTACAATAATGCATTAATCTTATGCAAAGTCACATATGAAATCTATTCCTTGCTGTTTCAAAAAATTATATGTATTCATCTCAATAATCCTAGGATCTTACATTGCTTTAACTGACTTCTCAAATTTTAAGCTTTATTGTATACTCCTTAATCTTTTGAATAGCCAGTTTCAAGTATTCCTCATACTGGTGCTCTTTGGAAAGATCAAAATGAGTGATGGGTGAAATTTAAAGTATTCTAACAATTGTTTGGTTTACAGAAACAGATGAAAATGTGCATGATTATTCAAATTTGACTATACTCCTTTGGTTCATAATGATGGGTTATAAATATCTCATGAACTGTATTTCAAGGTTTCCTCTTTAATGAAGTTCCATTTAAATTAGGAGCATGGTTGGAACTCTCCTTAGAACTAAGAATTGAATTCCCTCACCTGTCATTCTCCTTTTTAAAAAAGAGAGAGAGAAGTTTGAAAAATTAATCAAAGGTGAGAGTTGACATATCTTATCTGAACCCTGGCAAATGAACCATTTATTCTGTAGGAATTCATATCCTATAGAAAAATAAAAACTTACAAATCATCCCTTCATATGTTGTCAGGCTAATTTGTTGCTTTTTTGTGTAAACAGTAAAATAATGCATTGTTGGGGCAGCTAGGTTGCGCAGTGGTTAGAGCACCAGCCCTGAAGTCAGGAAGACCTGAGTTCAAATCTGGTCTCAGACACTTCCTAGCTGTGTGACCCTGGGCAAGTCACTTAACCCCAATTGCCTCAGCAAAAAGTAAAAAAAAAAAAAAAATGCATTGTTGATATGCAAATGAGTTTCTTCTCACCTTTATATTCTCACTCTTCTAGTAGTTGCAATATTAAATTATATGTGGCTTGTTTTTATAAAAACAAGATCTGGGAATGTTAACAGGTAAATTATGATTCAAGTGAAAACATCAATGACATTTTTCATGATAGGTTCCTCATACAACATTAAGTTGTTCACTTCCAGAAAAAGAGGGTCTCTCTTTTATACCTTCTCTTGCCAGCTGTCCTGTTTCCCACTCTTCCCATTAGTAAACTGATGACATAAGGAATATACTCATCAAGACCTGTTTTGCCTGATTATTAATCACTGTCTATTTCTGACTCCTGGGACACTAAAACTAAGCCGACATTTGCAAGATGAAGTGGAGAATGGAAGCAATTACTTGAATAATTAGAATAGTTCAAGGAGAAGAGGGGAAACACACACACACACACACACACACAAATGCACACTTTGACCATAAGCTGTGTCTGACACAGAAGTGTACAGTTGAATTAGACCAGACAGAAAACCTGATCAAGTTTGGCAAGGTTCACAAAAAAAAAAAAAGTCTTGAACTGGGAACATACATACACATACACAAAATCCCACTGACCAAGCATTTGGCATAAGACAGCTTTTGGAGACACCTAGAGGCTGAGTGTAGTTTCATGTCTCCTTATTCTATATCAACCTGATGATAGGTAAATGTTTTAAATAAATAAACTGGTATGTGAAATGCAAAATATGTTATTTAAAAAAAAAACAAAATGAATTTTCTTTAAAAGTGCTAAAGAGACTAAAAAATCATATTAGTGAATTTTTTATACTGAAAAGTTTGTTATATCAAATGCCAATGTATGCAACTTTGTAACTAGAAAATGAGAGTAGAGATCTAGAAAAATTCAAAAGAAATACGATCAAAAAGGTAATCAAGGAAATCTCCCTCAACATCCTTTCTTCCATCTGTATTACTGGAAATTTATACTCAGTGGAGGACTTCCTGCATCATACTGATTTTTAGAAATCTCTCTCTATTTTCTCCATGTAGATTATAAAGAGGAAGATCCATAACTATATTTTTGATTATTTGAAATCCAATTTCCTACCATCTCAGATACATAATGCTGTTAGCTAGCATTCTAGCCCTTAGCTATTGCAAACCATAAGATGACATGTTTTCATTATTTTCAAAGGTTCCTTTTACTTCTGTAATTAAAACTGGGAATATCTTCTTAATCTGAATTAGACTTTAATAGAAAAATTCCCTTAGTGATTACTTTCTAAGAAATGAAGTTATCAAGAAGATAAATCAAAAATTTTTGAGATGCTCATTTTCTTTAACTGAAATAACTGATCAGCTGACATATAGTAGATGAAATAATATTGAAGCAGGAAGAAAAAGATTCAGAATCATGGAAAAAATGAAACTTAATTGACACGTCTTCCTTTTTCTCATGCATGCAACTCACCTATTCAGCATCCTTCTCTTACTCCTCATATCGATTAAGTTTTATCATTTTCTTCCTCCTCTTCTTCCCATTTTTCTACTCTATAATAATTATGCTTTTATAGAACCAAAATCTGGTTCATAAAAATCACTATTAGACTTCAGGAAATATTTATCTAAAAGTACATCATAAGCTTCCTTTATGTAGAGTACTTGGTACAGTAAGCTATGTATTGTTTTAGTTGGACAATTTATATAAAAAGTATCATCACAAATATATTACATAATTATAAACAGATGCTCCATTTCTCTGTTCTAGATGTGTATCAATGGGAAGAAGTTTTTCTGCTGTTTTAACTTCTCACTTAAAAAATTGCACCCCCAAAATTGGGTGGATAGAGGAATAAAAAAGATAGGAGAATTTCTCCATTGTCTTCTACTCCTCCATCCTCACTTATATATCCCTATGCTTTTGTGCCATCCAGATTTTGGTTTTATAATAGTGTCATTTTAAGACTCGAGTTTCAAGATTTCAACACACTTACTCTGTGACTTTGGGCATTTTACTTAATCTCACATTGCTCTAGGGCTTAGGCACTTTTCCAACTTAAAAAAAACAACAACAAAAAAAAAAAAAAAAACATAGAATGTAGTGCCTATATTGGCATAAGGTAGAAGTTCCCTTTCCAGAAGAAGTGGGCTGGTGGACATTTAACAACTGGCGCTCTATGGATGGGGAAGGGGAAAAACTCCTAACACTTAATACAATGTTTTGCTTGTGTTTTTGTTATGTTTTGTCTTCCCTGACCTGTGATTTTATGGGCTTTTGAAAGTTCTAGTCTTAACGCACTTTTTATTAATACAGATGAGCACTTATGTCAAAAATAATGGTTTTAGACTAGGATCTGGAATTTTATGAGGATAAGTAAGCTGCCCAGAATTATGCAGCTACCCAGATAGGTTGAAGCCAATTTGTTTTTATGCAAGGTCATCTCTACTCACTGTATTTCAGTCTCTATCCTGTTCATGAAGAAAAGTGCATAGTAAACTTCTCAAATCCTTAAAATCAACCTGGGGACTCTGAAGAGAAATGTTGCCAATTTCCCTTTTTCTCTTGGTTTATTATTGATGATTAAATCACCTGATGTCTATTTTGACAGCCTAGATAATATAAATGCACAAAAAAATGGAAAGACATCCATTTATGCCACAAGGTTCTGGTTATGTGGCATAAATATAGTGTTTATTTTTGTTGTTGTTATTTTGTTTTTAATGCCATAATTTTCTCCAAATTTTCTTATTTTAACTAATTTTAAAAAATATACCACAAAGATAAGTTGTGTATAAGTTTTACGGTAGGCAGTGGGTGTGTATACAAGAAAGGAAAGGAAAAATACTCAGAAGAAATTATAATCATGATTTTCAGGGCCCCAATTTGTGTGAAATTTTTAAAAAATGACATGTGATTTTCTATTTATATACTTATTTGTTTGTTATACTCAAGGAAGGATAAATAAGTTTTCATAAGAATGAAGAACATTTATTTAAAATGATCAGCAGGCTGTATGTCCCTGGGCCTTAGCAAAAATAAATTAAAAAATTAAAAATAAATACATACATACATAAATAAATAAATGAAGATCAGCAGGCATTGACATATGGAAGTAACCAGATATCACATTGACTGTTAACAGGGAATGTTTACAGCAGCAAAGTTACACCCCAACTTAAATTCATAATAAGCATTTATATCACAGGTTCCCTTTCTTTATAAAAGGCTAATTAAATGGAGTATGTTATTACATGTTCCACATTCAATCTATTTATTTTCCTATCCCTTGGGGCTTCTAATTTCCTGAGTTGGAATTTTCATTTATCATGTATGATCATTTTATGTGATGTAGCAAAGTACCACTTCACTTCATTGTTGGGGTCTTGTGTCTTGAGACATTTCATTGGTTCTGTGTTTCTAAATAAATAAAAGAAGCCCTCATCTCTCAAGAACACTCATAAAATTGAATTCTTTTAAAGGGAATTCATCCTAAAAATCTGTTCAAATCCAATGCAAACAGTTACTTGGTTTCAACAAATTGATAACAGTGAATGGTCAATATTAGAGAGCAATTCAGACACTTATTAGTAAATGGCAATATTTTTTGAGTGCTCACTTCTAAAAATTATATTCCATTAATATGATTCAATAAATGAAATACTCAAAGTGTCTTCATCTAGCATCCCCAAATTACCTGGGGAGTTCTTAATAAAGTCAAAATAACAAAAAAGAGTCTGCCCCTGAGGTTCACCTGAAGGTTTAAGGGGAATGCTTTGATCTTATTTTCTATTTCCACATTTTGGATAGACAGCAGGAAAATGTATTTTAAGGGATCAAACTTAGAACAGGCGACATAGTACAAGTCTTGTCAAGAACTATATCTATACTTTAGGCAATCTATAACTCACACACATAAATAATTGGATAAAAGTTCTTTAGCCAAAGTACCAAAGAAACTACCATTATTAAAGGACCAAAGAGATCATCTATTGCCTTTGGGCCATATAAATCTGGACTTTCAGTTATAATGACAGTATGAAAGAAATTATTAGGGGTGTGGGAAGACTCTGACATTATTGTCCAAGAAAGGTTCAATGTGATTATGAGAATACATTGACAGTCACCTCAGGGGGTTCTAAGTCATTCTGGTCAAGTGGATGCTGTACAACCTCTCTCCCATTAGCACTTTAAAAGAAGTTAACAACCTACCCAAAGGGAAGGAAAGCTTCTCAGAGATATCTAATAGAGTTCTGTGCCATCATGCATTGGAAAGTAGTGAAGTGAGAATTCCCTGAACAAATAACTCATTGGCACATAGGCTACTGCACCTTAGTTGCCTGATTTTCCTACTAAAACATGAATCTTAAGTTCTCAAATGGATTGTTCATTATAATACAAGAGACTAAGAATTTCAGTGCAATTTCCAAAGTTAAACTGAGAGTTTAAAATGATATTCATTGTATTGAAGGAATAATAAAAATGAAACTTATCTGGTTCTTGGATAATAGTGAATTAAACCTTATTAAGCACTATTTCCTTTTGAAAATTCAAGCATTAACTATCTAGCGTTCTTCCTCAATATTTGAATCAGGTAAAGGAAAGTAACTTTTCAGATGTTCAAATACTGAAACTAGAATTGGAGACTGTCTGAAAACTTTTTTATAATAATGATGAGAAACTTCTGAGAAGTTCCTCCACAGTAAAACAAGATCTTCCAGAACTTTCAGTGAATGATGATATACAAGGAAGCCAGTTCCTATATTCTGACCTTCCTACCAAATTTAGCCTCCACCACCCCTTCCATTTACAAATTGCAATGCATCTAAATACTGTCTATTGAGACTATAAATACATATGTTAAAATGAACTCTGAATTCCCAATATAATAAGTATAACCATTTTAATTATAATCCATTTACATAGCATAAATAAAAATTTAGACATTTCCAGAGGAAGAGAATTATATGAAATCATTAATAATAGTATAGATCAGTTAAGAAATTCATTTTTATACTTAAGAGGTCATTATTAACATTTGAGAAAATGTTTTCAGTTAGATGATTGGTATAGAAACAAAGTTATATATGTTTATAAGAGTAAGAGAATAAATAGTGGCAGTAAGTATTCAGGCTTTTAATAAAACAAAGAGAAGGCTAGGGTGATTACTAACAGGCAGGATAGAATTTAATGAGATTTTGTTCTTTAAGGACTGAGAAAACTTGGGTTTGTTTATAGGTTAAAGAAAAGGAAAAAGCCAGGGAGAGATTGAAGATTAGCAAGACAAGGAGTATGATAATGAGAGCAGACTTCTATGCATATTATGTCAAGACAAAAAGGAGCTCATTGGTAAATGGACTCTAGGTAGACATCAGGTAATGTCTTCCAATCAAAAAATGGGAAAAGTGTAAGCTTTATCATTTTAACCTCTACTTGTGAATCATTCAAATTTCTTCCTATTTTATCAAACTTCTAGATGGATTCGAATTCTTCCAATGTGACATTAGGCAAGTCAATTGACCTCCATGAACTTATTTCCTTACTGAAAAGGAGATTGATCTGTGATTTCCCTTCTAGCTTGAGATCTATGATTCTATGGTCCTTGCAAAGATAGCATCTAGCTGTGCTCTGTAACTGAAGAATCATAAACTTGGGTTGAGACAGATTCCTAATAAAGACCAGATTGAAGAAACATTGCCTCCTGTCCATAAGCCATGTCAAAAAACTAATATGAAGATCCCTTGATAAAATAAGAAACTGAACTAAATAGAACATTCAAGTTATCATGAGAAAGCAGAAATTATTCAACCAACTCTACATTATTTTACTATTCATTCTACAATACTTTCTACTTTTGAACTTTCTTATTTGGAAATATAAAACTATTGAATAATATTATAGGCAAGTTTAGAAATTCTATTTCTAAGATTATTTGATTATAAGGGAAATGCAATATCTGAAACACAAAAGATCCATCTTTACTACTCTACTTAACATTTTCTACAAAATTATTAAATGTACTCCAGTAATTTCTTAATATTTCATTATGTCTGTAGTTTTTCTCATTATGGGAGATTTGGACCAAACTGACAAATGAAAGAATAAAAGATTTATTTTTTAGCATGTATGAGGCACTGGGCTAAGATATATGGGTACAAATGCAAATATTTAGATGAAATTTAAGGTCATTTCCATGCTCTAGCTCTATTATAATATGATCTCTTGGATGTGGGTTTCTATGTACACCCTTCGATAATTCCACTTTTTGCATTGCAATTTATCCTTGCCTCTTTTTTATCCAGGACTTTTTACAGTGCCCTGAACATAATAAGTATTAAATAAATTACTGATTATTTTCCAACACTGTACATGTATTCATAAAAATCTTTGGGCAAAGGGGCTCAACTCAAATTTTTTTGAGTGAGGTTTCCTCTTGTTTTCTTAACATTGCATGGGCAAATGCCATTTAACTAGGAATGCTGCCGAAAAATTATTCCTTACTATCACTAAAGACAAATTTAAACAAAAGTTCTGCCGATCATATTTAAGGAACCATTCAGTAAACATGAATAAATAAAATTGAATGTCTGGGATGATGGTATCAAATATCTCAAAGGAAGTTAAAAATTCAATTAAAAATTTGGTTGTTAGATATTTTAAAGCTGCCCAGCAGACAGCAAAAAAGTAGTAAAGACCTAGTTGGTGAAAATATGATTTAAATGTGTTACCTGAGAATTTTTCATGCATTGCAAATTATTACTATTTCAGAGCTATTTCCGAGCTTTGAATCTCAATTATGGTCTTTGAAATCAGGGGATGTTGCATTACTTTTAATAATAATGGCATACAGATAGAATTCCTTTAACTAACTCATTACAAAAAAATGAAAAATCAATTGTGAAATAAATTGTACTTGCAATGCCATTCACTGTGGTAGTTACAGTATTGCTTTTTGTGTACAGAAACATTGATGATTCATCATCTCTTTCTAAGTTATGTGCATCTAATTCCCCATTCCTCATTTCCTAAGTTTCTATTGAGTTTCACCAAGATCAAGGAAATTTACAATTATTTTTTTTCCCTTAATGTACAAGGGAAAGAGAAATGTCTGTACTCTGTCAAGCACAATAAATTGGTCATTCTTAGAAACTTTATAAAATAAGCCAACCACAATTTTTAAACTAAAATTATTTCTACTTTTACTCAAGGAGGATTTTATATAATCTTTTGGAAGTGACTCAGAAAATTTCAGGAAAGAAATAGTTTCTTTTTCACGTCATATATGGTCTGCTTTAAAAGCAAAGTTTTCTTAGAGTTTAGAGTACATGTCCATACTCTAAAATTAAGCATCACTATTTTCTTTTGCAACATAGCAAATATAGAAATGGTTTGCATGGCTAAATTTGTACAATTTATATTAAATTGCTTCACTTCTCAAGGAGGAGGAAGAGGAGAGAGAGAGAGAGAGAGAGAGAGAGAGAGAGAGAGAGAGAGAGAG